>PVJO010010310.1:0-64915 GCA_004026905.1 Hystrix cristata
TTAAACCATTGGGGAAATGCAAATTAAAATTATATTAAGATTTCATCTTGCCCCAATCACAATGACTGTCTTCAAGAATGTAAAAACCAATAAACACTAGCAAGGGTACAAAGAAAAAGGAAGCTTTCTATACTGCTGGTGGGAATGTAAATTAGTACAGCCACTATGAAAACCAATAGTGATATTCCTCAAAAAACTACAAATTTGATCCAGCTATACAATTCCTTGACATATTAATTCCTGAAAGAATTAAAACCAGTATATGATAGGTATATAGTCAGTATATAATACACATGTTTATTACAGCACAATATATACAAAAGCCAAAAACTGGAACCAGCATAGATGCCCATCTACACTGATGAATGGATGAAGAAGTTTTACTGCATCTATACGAAGAAGTATTATTTAGCCATAACATAGAATGAAATTTTGTCATTTGCAGAAAAATGGATTGATCTGGAAGTCATTATGTTAGTAAAATAAGCCAGACTCAGAAAGACAAATATCACATATTCTACCTAATATGTGGAATCAATGACAAGAAAGTAGAAGGGAGACTATTATGAGCTAAGAGGAAGAAATTAAAACAAAAGAGAAGATGAAGGGGCATAATGACAGATAACAGGGGGGATGAATATGATCAAAATGCATTATATACATTGAAACTTCCCCCAAAAAAACATGTGAAACTCAGGGGAAAATGGGATGAGAATGATGGTGGGGGAAATGAATAAATTACGTTATGTGCATGGACAAATTTGCCAAAATGAAACCCATTAATCTGTATAACTAACTATATGCACAAATAAAAATGTGGGAAAAATGATAATCACTAAATCAGAGATAAATGAAGGTTTGCAATGTGAACATATTCAGGACATTTTAACTGTATCTAGGGCAGAACTGTGTACTCTACTGAGATGTGAATTTCTAACTGGTGCCATCACCTGGGAAACTAAAAACTACAAAGTGGAAAGGAGCAAAAGTTATCCATGGACAAGGTCTACCAGTACTTTGTAGCATATACTCAGAAACATTATTTAGGAAGAAACTCCTGAATATTGCAAATTTTATTTTGGGGCCCTATCATTAAAATACTACTTTCATAATGAAACCATAGGAACTTTTCCTGGGATCTCTTCATTGTCTCCTTATGGCTCATGTCTACGTCCCTTGCTTTGTTAGGAGAGAGTGGCTGTGTTTTATTCATTTTTTATTTTTTCTCTTTTCTGTCCATTGCAAGGCTAGTGGTGTGTATGTATGTATCATTCCAAAGGTCGTGTCTGATGAACAATAAAATGGCACTCCACTATCTAGTACAGATGCCGAAGGTGCTGGGCTAGAACAACACATCCCAGAAATTGTAGATGGATTCAGCACAGGCAAAGAAATAAACTTGAAGTATCTGGGCACAGGTAAATCACCACCTCTGTGCACTCTCTTTATTTCCACCAATTTGTAGGAAGGAAGTGGGATCTATAGTTAATAGACCTGTTTCCAGGATGTGTTGCTATGATTAATGAGCTATATGATTTTTGTAAAACTTTAAATAATCTCACACTCTGTTCCCCTTTTCCTTATTTTTAAAAGGAAAGTAATATTTTTTGCATGCTCACAAGAATCAAATAAAACACAGTAAGTAAATGTTGAGGAAAGCACACTTTAAAATACTTTATGGTATTGGTATATTGTGTAGCTTAAGTGACCATGTTAAAATCTGGCGATATAACATTACTGTTCTATACACTAAACATAATTCAGTAAGGAGCTTGTTGGCCGTGGCAGTGCACGCCTGTAATCCCAGCATTCAAGAGGCTGAGGCAGGAGGATTGCCACTGTTCAAGGATAGCTTGGACTACATAATGAGCTCAAAGTCAGTTTGAACTACATAGCAAGACCTTGTCTCAAAAAAATTCTGTAAGGAGCTTGGTAAATTAATATAAAGTTCTACTGCATCGAATATGAGTTCTGATACTTCCTACAGAAATGAGGTACAGAAGTACCTAGCCTTAGTACCTAGATAGGTACAGAAGTACACAGCTTGGAGTACCTAGTTCAAGATGTAAATCAAAAGTGTTAAATAAAAATAATTGTGCTATTTTTGTTACTAAGACTGCTTCTATTAACTGCCTTGCAATCCTTCTAAACCCAGTCTTTATGGTTGGGACATAATGGAATCTTTTGGACTCAGTATTGTTTATATTTGGTCTTTGATCTTCATCTTGATCCCTTCTTGTCATTTTTTTTTGATAATGATCTCTTAATAACATAAACATTTAGGTTGTAACCTTCCCAAAGCCCTGTGTCTCAAGCTTTTCAATCTATTGTCTGTCATCTCCATCTTATTTTAAACATAAACCAGTGGCTCTTATTCTACTTTCAAAAATCAAAAGATCCAAAAATCTCCTTTCTGACTCAACCCACAGGCTATTGCTTTTATTTCTTTATTTCTTGATCCTGTTAAATCTACATCCACAGTGTGTCTTAAATCAGGATCTTCTTCAATTCTTTCAGCCTACCACATCTGTCCAAGAATGACTTAGCTCCCTACCCAAACCTAGGTCTCATGATCAGCTTTTTGTTCTAAAATTTACACTAGGCCAGCTCTCTCCTCCCCACCTCTGATTAAACTCATTACATATTCAAAATCCTCTATCTCCAAACACAAGACTTAGAGGCTCCATATCTCTAAAGGAGCCTGAATCTTAGCATCCTCATTTGTTCACCTTCATTTTTTTTTCTTATACTAGAGATTGAACCCAGGATCGATCTGAACTATATCCCCAGTCCTGTTTTTATTTTGAGACAGCATCTCACTAAGTTGTTAAATTGCCCAGGCTAGCCTCGAAATTACAATCCTCTTGCCTCAGTCCACCAGAGTGCTGGGATCACAGGCTTAAGCCACCTCGCCCAGATATTTACCCACTTTCTTAAACTACCACCCATCCCATCTTTCTCTTTAGATAAATATACCCCAACTGCTTGCAATCTGACCTCTCATTCCAACAACCTTAAACCATCTTCTTTAGATTTTTAGCGAAATCATCCAAACAGTCTTTTCTTGGTATATTTTCACAATTTGGAAATTTCTTCATTCTTCTTTGTTCTCTTCTTTGTCACTGCCTCCATTCTGGATTCCCCTTCTTCCTTCTCCCCATCTAGTGAAGGCATTCTTTAAACATTTATTCTTTACTCTCTTCTGTAATCGTTTCACTTTGTCAATTTTATTTATAATTACTGTACCGCTAATGAAATGAACAGGCCCAATACCAGATCCTGAACCCCTCCTTAGATCTGGCATCATCAGAATCTTAGTTAATGGCCTTACCAATGTACTTGTTAGGTAGGCTCAGAGTATCATATTTATCTTTGATTTCTGTATTCAATTAATTTCATAGTTCTATGAATTAGGATATTGGTGGAGTGATTATCCGTTGGGGGGCTCATAAACCCCCTTTTATCTATAATCTTGCTCTGTGACAATTTAAATAAGCCCCTGACTTACAAAACATTCCGTTTCAGGAGAACCATTGTTTGTAAATCCCACAAAGTCAGTCTTAAAATAATGTATCCCTTTGACACAAATATACAGTGTAAAGGATAAAAAAACCAAACACACACACATACAACTTTGTTATTTGGGAGTTATTTTTACTTCTGCGATTTGCTCGCGTCTACAAATATTCATAATGTGTGGTCTGTTCGTAGCTGTGAAAGTTCCCACCTGGAATGTGGGTAAGTCAGGGACTTACTTCTCCAAGGCTCTCTTTAGTGTCTTTTCTTCAATTAAATGTAATATTGCCTTTGCTAAAGAGAACTTTTGATCAAGGTATAACTGATTGGATTGCTTCTCTACTCATCAGTTATATGTGTATCACACACAGTCTCACAAGTGATATGAAATGCTCAGTAAATAGTAGTTGTTTCCACCTATGGTACCACCAGTGCACTGGTCTTTCATGATACATTCTCCTCTCAAATGCCCCAAACTTCTTGACCCTCCCTGCTCCAACATAACTTTTGTTCATGATTCTTATAAAACACATCACTGATTTTACCAGCCAAATTTATTTCTCATTACTAGTCTTTCTTAACATACTAAAAAGTCTGTCCTTTAGCCCAAATTCCATTCTGCATGGGCTTATTTCCTAGACTCCAAGCTTCTAAGGGTTCAATCAAGTGTACAAATTTTTATTCTCAGTCTCATAGCCTACAAGTGACATTGCCTTGCTCAATTATATAAATACCTAATAAATATTCATCAAATCAAAATGTTACTGAACTAATTTAATTCACCTTGAGCTTGCCACTTGATCTTTATTACTTACTATATCAGAAATAGCTTCTGATTCTCTTTAAACATCTCCCAGAGATCACATAGGAATATTGCGCTAAAACTATACTAAATAAGAATGCACTTATATGCAGTCAGTTCTCACGAGCTGTGGTAGTTGTGCTCCACATAGTTGCCACACACTGAATTAGTACACACCAAACCACTGCTCCTACAAGTACAAGGTTAAGTTCCCATAAACTTAACATTCATTACATTTTCATCAACTCATCAATATAAAGCCTTATTTTTAGTGTGACTCTACTTACAGACACCTTATTTAATACTTATTGCCAGTTCATTAATATTGCACTCAGAGCCTGTAGCACTGTAACTCACTCCCAGGTGAAGCTTATCGAGCACATGCGCTTTCTCTGTGGAGCAGACCACAGCTCTTTTTGCTAAGGGACCATGTTGAGAACCATATTAAATACCTAAATTGTCAACAAAAAATATTAAAATCATTGCACTAAAGACACTGCGTAAAGCACTCTTGTTTACAATATGAACTGAGACTAGAAATCAGAACATTATCTTCTTCATCTGGGAACAAGCGTCAGGCAACTCGAATTTCTCTTAGTTCTGCACATATCTGTGACTGACTACAAGAACAATGAGTTTTGATTTGGGTGTCACAAATAAATTTTAGCAAGCAGGTAAATTCACAAATATGGAATCCATGAATAGTAAGGATCAACGTTATGTACCGCTGTGATACAGTGTCACAGTCATGGTTCCCCAATAAATCCTGCTTTCCTGAATCTATATCCATGTGTAGTCTCTCACACCAATGCTGATTTGGCCATGAGACTTGCTTTGGCCAAAAGGACATTAGTAAATATTAAGTAATTGGGGCTTGCAAAGAACATGTACATTTCTCTGTGGGGGCTTTGAACTTTTAGTATTCTGCCACCATGTGAAGAAGCCAGAGCTACGAGACCAAAGAAAAACTGACCAACAGACAGCCAGTATCAACCATAAGACACATGAAAAGGGCCATCCTGCTCCACCAACAGTCAAGCCAAGTCACAAGGTGACAACAATCACATAAGTGACTCCAAACTACTCAGAAAACCCAAATTAATGGACCACAGATCATTAAAAAGTAAAACAGTTTTAAGCCCCTAACTCCGAGGTAATTTCTTACAAAGTAATAAACAACTTAAACCTCCTCCATATTCTTCAAGTCTACAATTTTAACAATCTGTTTTTAAATTGTGTACTTTATTAAACTCTGCAGTTTATCTGCAAATGACCTCCTAATCTTAGAAAAATTACTTCTCACTTACATTTCATAATAGAATGGTTTCTTCTGTATTCCGAATAGCATGAGTGCTCAAGGACAAAATTAAACATCTTAGCATGCAGACTTGTCTCAAACAGTGTCCTTTCTCAGGGTTCCCCTAGTCCAACAAGAAGGTGCAATATTCTGGAGGCAGTCGTTTACCCTTGACATCACCTGCGGGGAGGATTTCTGCAGGATTGACAGCACCTTTTTTGTTTCATTTCGCTTGATTTTTAAATTTGTATTTATTTTTTATGAGCAACAGTATCCCAAGTCTCTCTGACTTCTAACATCTTTTAATTCATTCAGTTCTTTCCCTGTTAGATTGTGAATCATGAGAACTGAAACCATTTTATTTTAATGTAATATTTCCAGCAATGCCTACATTAACATTTTTCATTTGTTATGTGTGTGTATATATGCAATAAAAGATGAGGGGTGAAAGTCTTGTTTCCTTTATAGAAATGGAATATGAAATCTATGTAGATAAGAAACATAGTATAATAAAATGTATATATAAATAAATGCATGATGGTAATAATGACCCAACATTTCAAGATCTAACTGATCGTGTTATTTAATATACTCGCTTTATTTTGTTACGTTTTCTATTTTTAATAGTAAGGTTAACAGTTACACATCATATTAAAGGATGTTATCCTATTATATTTATTTTGTGTTTAAAAACAGAGGCTATCAAGGGAATTAAGAACCAGAGAGGAGATGGTTTGGGGACCTTCAAGATCAGACTTGTAGACTTTGGGAATCAGGGATCTTTATGAGAAAATTACTATGGTTTGAGACGCTAGGATTCTCACACTACAAGATCATGCTTTCATTTTTGTAGAAAAAAAAAAAAGCCTGTATGTTTAAACTTGACATCAGAAAGTCAGCTCTTACTGAAATAAGCAGACAGTGAAAAATGCTAGACCATAAAGAGTTGAGGACTCTTCCATGAAAAATTCCAGTTAAAGAATTTCTCTTCCACTAAAACTAGAAGTACTACCTTAATCTATAACAAACTTTTCATAACTCTCTCCTCTAATCACTACCCTCCACTTTGGGGTAGACATGAGGCTTTTGTTTTAAGATCCACATAATCTATTCAAAGGTAAACTATCATATTCTTAAATCTCTGGAACTTGCTTCTACTGAAAATTGAATACTTATGGAAAGAATTTGAAGACTTTATGAGTGGACGAAGTTGAATTTTATCTGAGCTCTGTGACCCCAGAAGGTAGCAAAGGTTGAGAAATCTCCCCTCCTCCCACCATTCTATGTTCAAAATCATCAATCACAAGGAACTCGTCCCCTTCGGACTCAAGCAAGACTCCTTGTTCACGTCTTCTCATGGCTCTCAAAACAGCCCAGATGACTTCCTTGTTTACCTGAATATTGGGATAGAAAAATAAATCCTGGTATTTGTTAAAACAGTGAGGAAGATTTTATTCAAATTAGTGCAATGAAAGTTAACTCTGTAAAAGAGGAGAGAAACATAGAGCTCAACTCTGAGTACAAGGGAGGGTGAGGATTTATAGCCAAGGAGCAGAGTGAGGGAGTTAATGAATATAAAATTACTGAAAGGAGACATCAGAGGTAAGAGGATTCTTGCTAAAATGGCCTAATATGATTCTTCCAAAGAGCAGACTGAGGACTTGAAAGTGAAAGTGAGGATGAGCTTGTTTACATATCATCAATGGGGTATGAGCTTGGGGAGATAATGACTTCATTTCCAGTATTCGTCAAATTTTTCAGATGAATTTGAACACCCGTAAAAGTTTAAGAAACACTGTTAGATGTTTTTCATGGTTTGGTTTATTCTGAGATCTAGATAGAGTTCTGTGCCTTGTCAACTCAGAATGTGAGATCTGTTCTATTTTTCTTGGCAAGTTTCAAATTTATAGGTAACTCTTTTTTCTTGTATTGAGACAAAATTGAAGAAGGAAGATAAATAAGTTATAGATTAAATAATCTTAATAAAGCAGTTTAACTGTAGTGAAGGACCTCTTTGATTTGATAGACAATAGAATTTTATTCTATTTATATGATTACCTTTTTTTAAAACTCTGATTAGCTCTGTTAATCATTATAAACTCTTTTAGGAGAAATTAGTAGTTTGCACAAACCTTATTTATTTCACCATTCCACATTTTCTTTGTCAAGTGAATTATTTTATAGTGGTTATGATGAAGAAATATGAATACTGATCATGCAAAATAGTATTTCATTTTCTTTAAATTAGGATAAACATCACTTCAAATCCAAGTCTACTGTGCCTTGTGAGAATTTCACCTCACAAAGCAGAGTGTTATCCTCACAATCTAGATAAGTACAATACTGGGGTTATATCCATGGAAAAGGTGCTAGTGAGCCTTCTGAACTATTAGAAGATTAATGCCATCTTACTAATAATCAAGGATCTCTGTATTAAAACAACTGCACATGATCTTTAGGAAAATTGATTTTTCCATAACAGAAGTTTAAAATAAACATGCTATTTCGAAAGAATCATGGTTGGCAGCAAGTGGAAATGTCATACGTTTAACTTAAGTAACAACAAGGCTTGCATTAGTCATTTGACTTCTTTGGGCCCTAGTTCTTTCATTTGTAAAATGGGGAAGTTGACATGATAATTATCAGCCATGTTATAGTCATCAGTGGTCTAGCAATTTATATGACTTAATCACTAAAACCTGGAAATGTTCTGCTTCTATTAAGATAAATCATTTCCTTCCTGCTATAACTGTTCTTAGAAGGAAATAAAAATTAATCAGATAGTAGTAAAAATTAGCTTATTATGTGGTGCTTTTTATTGTTGGGCAAGACAAAGTAATAATACAACAGTTTTCTGAATAATATGAACCCCAGGGACAGATGAATCCAGTGATTTGGAGGTCAGATTAGGTTTTCATATTGAATGAAGAAATATTGTGAGCTACCTCAATCCATGAACTGAGCTTACACCATTGCTGGAACATAAAGGTGGGTATGCATTTCTCCTGTAAAAGCCTGTTGTTAGACTTTTATTTCTATACCCATACATGGTGCAGAAAATTATAACTACTTATACAATTTCGGCACTGTATTCATGTTCAACTCTGTTAGGATTCCAGTAAAAGTTTTCTATGGCAACAAATTGATGATGGTCATAATTATAGTTAGCCCATTATATTTTTAAAATTTTGGATCCAAATAATCCTTAAACTCTATTCTGAGAATATTTAATTCCTTCTAACAATTGTCTGTGAAGTAGTAGGTACATTTTTTTTCCAGTCAACAAATGGAAGAGGCAAAGTGAAAATAAGATTTTGAATTTGGGTTTTATAGCATTAAAGTAAACTCTTCTCTCACCTCTTACAAGAGTGTAAGGTTCAAGGATCCTTCTATTGCTTTAAACATATTTCCAAATCTAAAGAAAACTTCTCAACCAGAGCCATTTTTTTTTCTTCCATTTATCAGCGTGGTCTGCAACAATGATAAAACTTTCTTCTGACATTTTGTTTTCACTAAGATCACCAGTGGCTCCTAATTTCCAAATTCAGAAAACTATTTTAGATTCTCAGTCTATTTAGCCTATTTGAAATATTTACATATTTATGTATTTTCAGGATTCTTTGATTTTCAAGGTAGACATTACTATTACTTCTTTTTATCTTATTTGCCTGTTCCTCAACCTCTAACATATCTTCAAATGTTCATCTTCTCTGAGTTTCCATACATCCTTTCTCATTGGGTTTAATCTTGAATACCCACCTCTTGACTTTATCAACACTTGAGACTAATTTATATTTGATCTGCAAACTTGATTACACTCATTTTCATCTACATGCCCTGTGTGCATCTCAGATTTGATACATAATGCACATTGTAAATTGTGACATGGAATTCAAAATCTCCTTCGTGTCTTTTCCTTCTCCAACACATTCTGCTTCTATTCTTAACAGCCATATCAATCCTTCCTTTCAGACCTCTGGATTACATATACTTCAATCTTTATTAGTATGGTATAGCCAATGGGTGATCAAATTCTTCAAATTTTGCCAATTTTGTCTCAAAAATCCTTCAAAAATTCAATTTTCTTTTTCTCCATACCTACTTGTTCTTCTATAACCTGGATTATCATCTTTTTTTTCTGCTTTTGTTATTTTTAAGGACAATTCAGGTGAAATATAATCAACACATCATCCAATTCGTCCATTTAAAGTGTACAACCCAAAAGTTCTTATGATAAGAGTTGTGAAGTCATTATCACAATCAGTTTTAGAGCATAATCATTACAAAAGGAAGAAATTCTACAGTAATTAGTAGTCATTCCCCATTTCTTTTCACTATCACTCTCCTTCAGTGCCCATCGATCACTTATCTACTTTCTGTACCTAAGTATTTGCCTATTCTGGAAACATGTTTAATACTGCCATAATCTCATTGTAATTATATGTCCTTTTACCATCCTCTTGCCATCTTTTTTTTTTTACCCCTAACCACCTATACCTCTTATAAGCAGCATTCTACTTTCAACTTCTGATACCAACTTTTCTATACTTCTCATAACAGTTAGATCATGTAGTATTTGTCTTTCTCTGCCCACCTTATTTCACTTAACAGATTCATCCATGTTGCTTCACAAAACAAGTTCTCATTTTTTATGACTGAATAATATTAAATTGTGTATATATGCCAGATTTTCATTATCCATTCATCTAACATTTATGTGTTCCTCAAATAAATAAAATCATAGATGGAAAAGGAGGCATTAAATTGACACCACAGAAATACAAAGGAAAGAAAGAAATAAAGAAGGAAAGGATGAATGGTGGGAGGGAGGAATGGAAGAAGAAAGGGAAAGAGGGAAAAAGAAAAAATAGAAAAAAGGAAGGAAGATTGATTCTTGGAAAATCTAAAAAGTGCAATCTGATATGTATTACTTTTTAAAAATTACACACTAATTCTATTTCATAGTACTTTTACTTAGTACTATTTCATAGTACTTTTAAAAAGTATTTCATAGTACTTTTTAAAAGTAGGCAAGTAACATGTATACTGCACATACATTTATAGTTTATAGGTCTCAGAATGAAGTGTACTAGCCAGAAATTGCATTTTACATTAGCAGTTAACCTACTCCTAAAGAACAAAATATTTCCATTGTTTTATTTTTCCCTGAAATATTAACTTTGTGATACCTAATGATTGCTGTGAAATATATTACTCGAAGTATAACAGAATAATAATAAAAATTTAACTATAGAACTTCCTCTTCACTGGTTTTAATAGAAGTTTCCTTGGGGATGATGAAATATTTTGATGAAAACCATTAAATTGTTTAGAACTTGATAAAACTTAGATTTTCAGAGCATAATGCAGTTTCTTCACTTTAAAATGTAGCAGCAACTCCATCACTTAAGGGTTTCTTTGTGTCCCCAAGTTCAAAAACAAATGCTCTATTCCCTGGACAAATGTTCTATTCATCTTTTGAAGAAGCCCATTTTCTACATCTTTTAGAAAAAAAAAATTATGCTTTTCTATCTTTGTAAGGCTTTATTAATGGTAAAATTACTGTCTTAAACTTAAGTTAACCTAATTTATTGTTTGAAAAGGAAGAAAAAAATTCTCCCTTCACTCTATCAACATTTTAGATTTGGGCATGTGTTCCGATATTGCCACCTGCACAGTAGAGATGTTACTTCCCTCTACCAGCAGGCCTAGGTCAGAGCACGCAGCTTAACATTGCCATATCCCTTCTTCTCAACCCATCCTTCAGCAGAAAACAGTTGTCGGGCCCCTGAGAACGTGCTTCACTGTTCTACCGGCTCCAGGGATGAGAAGATGAAAAGGCCCCATGCTCCGGGAACTAATAGCTTCCTAATGATGTTTAAAGTCATCTGTGTTAGTCACTTTTCTCATTGCTGAGACAAAATACCAGACACCCAGAGTTAAAGGAGGAAAGATCTATTTAGCTCACAGTTTGTAGAGGTTTCAGTCTATAATTGGCTGGCTCCACATCAGTGTGGCATGGCAGAGGGCATCACAGAGGAGGAACAGTTCGTGGCGGGCAGAAATTAGCAAAGCAGGTAGCTTCTTTCTGTCCCTTTTGTATCCTATCTAGGCTACCAGGAATAGGGTCATGCTAAACCAATCAGTGAATTGATTTAGTAATCACATACCCTTAATCTCAGCAACACACACCCCAGATCGAGCCACCTTTGTAAAAGCCCCACCTACGACTGCATGAGGCTTTGGGGGTCACCTCAACACACGCCAGTGTCATCATTCACACTGTCCTTCCTTCATTCCTTCCTATTTAATTTAGTTGAGTACTTAACATTTCTACCTTCAATATTCCCCTTGCATATATCCTTCTCTATTTCTTCTACTGCTACTCTATCTAAATCATGCCCAAGTTTTTCCATAATGTGCTAGCCAGTTAAGTGTTCCTGTCCTATTTCTGTCCCATCCAATTTGTTGATTCATTAGGCTTCATGAGGAGGAAATTTAGTACTTAAAATTTCCATTTTCAAAATTTCCCATTTTTACTACTACTAATAAAAATCTAGACTCATAGCATTAAGTACTAAGAAATCTCTTTGAAAATATGGGGGACCAACCACCTGTTACATGCGGAAATTGGGTACCAGAGAATTTTTAGTTCCTCACCATTACCTACAAAATAAATTCCAAACTCAGTAATACACTTTAGACCACTCTTAAATATTTAAATATTTTAAGCCACCTTTTGGCAATTCCTCAAATATGATGAGAGTTCCAGTGAGGGTTTTTTCAATTTCTTCTCTTTGTAACACAAACTTGCCCATTCCTTCAGTTTCTTGAATGAAATAATTGATGTGACTCAAACTAAAATTCCCTTCTTTTATAATTTTTGGGTGTTTTACCTCAACACCTTTCTTAAAATATGATGCCAGGACTTGGACCATATATTTCAGATGTAGCTTAAGTAGCCTAGCACATCTTCTTAGCATTAAAGCCAAGAGTGAGAACTTGCTCATGTTCTTTGAATATTCTGTTGCAAGGAGTATACTTCAAGAAATAAGCCAAGAGTAACAAAACCAAGAAGACCTATTTACTTGTAACAAAAGATTAGAAATATTCCAAGGGTTGAAAAGTGTGAGAATAGTTAAGTAAAGGTATAAACCTAGTGGGAGGGCCTTCAGTTATCAGGGTGTGCCTTCTAAGGGTCTTCTGGGAGCCCATTTTATCTCTTTTGACTTCCCATTTGGCTGTGTAACTCTTCCAAACACACGATCTCCTGCCATGATGTGCCACTGTCCACCACCCTCATCAGAGGCCAAACCTACAGGGCTGCCCAGTATTGGATCTTGAACCTCCCAAATCATGAGTTAAATAAACATTACTTCTTTATAAAGTTAAGGGCCTCAGGTACTTCATTATAGTAATGTAAAGCTGACTAATTCAACAAGTACATGAATTATGTCAATGGTAGGAAATGGTTATGTAATATTATATTAAGTATAAAAGGCTGAATATACATATTAAATAATAACTCTTTTGCTAACCTGTTTCCCCCAAAATATGAGACATGAGTTAAAGCTTTCGATTTGGTGGGAAGATCTTTAGAAACATTCATTAGTTTGGAACCTATATTCATGGTCAGTAATCAAATTTGTAGCTTGTAAGTACTTTATTTGGCTGGTATGGTTTTTGTTCCATTTTGTGTTATTTGTTCTTCTGTGGTTATTTATGGCATACATACGGCTAACTGTACATATACAGAAAACCAGTGTTAGTCACTGTGGTGCAAATTTCTAACTGTGTGCATCCATGTAACTACCTCCCAGCCCAAGACACTGGATATTTTCTGCACCACAAATTGTTCCTTACCATCCTCCCCAGGTAATAGCTCACTTTGAGAAGTAACCACTCATCTTGTTTCTATCATCGTCCATAGGTTTTACTTGTTCTTGAACTTTGCTTAAATGGAATCACCTCATTTTTAACCTGTGCCTCTGGTTTGTTTTGAGTCAGTATAACACATGAGAGAAGCATTCATGTTATTCACCTATCAACACTTAATTCTTTTATTGTTGTGTAATACTCCATTTGTGAATATAACACATTATAATTATACATTTTCCTATTAGTGGACTTCTTGAATTACTTTCAGATTTAGGTAATTATAAATAAATTTGCCTACAAATGTCTTTTTGTGAATGTTTATATTTAGCGCCTTTGTACATGTATTTAGGATATGAATAAGGGCAGAATGGCTCAGAGGAAGCCTATATGTATAACTGTATTACCAGATACTGGCGCCGGCACATTGTTTTAGGAGGAAAATATATTAGCAACACTTCTGTCCTGTAGTAACAGGCCCCACCTTTTCATATAATCTTATTCATCTTGCTTGTTCCAGAAATGCCGAACCTCCTGACAAACTCAGGACTCAGTAAACTCATTCATCTGTAATTGTAAGCGTTCCATTTTTAGCGATAATGACTTTAAATTAAAGATAGGTAAACTTTTTCTAAGTACAGCCAACCCATCTACTCAAGGGCAAGGTTACTTCAAAGTCAAGCGCGGTGGTTGTTTTCCCCTTTCCCAGTGATGTGCAGAGCAGGCAGGCAGTGCCCGTGAGCCTTTCCTGCTGCTTGGCACCGGTCCTGGCTCTCTGCTCTGCAGGGCAAGGCCTGCTGAACCGCCTCGTCAGCCTGACTCACTCTGCACAGCTCCAGTGCTCAGCCCTCAGGCCAAGACCATCATCTTTGCGTACACAGCTACTGCAAGGAGCTCTCTTTTTCTTGTATTTCACTTAATAGAATTAGTCACCACCCATGGTAGATTAGCAGCGGCAGCTTAGCTTCCTCGGATTTACATGAATTTATTCTCCGTGAAGAGATCAAGAGGCAATTTGTTCCGTTGTTGGCCTTGTTAGGAGTTTCCACCACCTGACCCTGTGCCTCCGCCTGAATAGCTTGTTTGTGATTATTTATTATTCGTGATGATTATTCCCACTTTTGCAGGCAGCTACTCAGAGATCATTTCCAGATTTTAAATTTTGCCGAGCTGTTTTTGTAAGAGGAAGAAGGAGAAAGAGAAGAAAAGGTTAAAAAAAAAAATTAAGTGGGCTAATATAACCAAATCTTGGCAGACTACAAACACTGATCCAAGATCCTCTTTTGCAAAGCGATTATCAGGCTGCTTCTCTGCAGACAAGGGCCATGTCCAAGCAGGCCATCCCCACACACTGTGCGTGGGTACTCAACAAATGGGAGCACAGTTTTTTCCCGAGTGGTGGATATAAACACAGAATCGATGTGAGCCTCCAGAAGCCCCACCAAGGAGAGTTAGGCAGGGAGGAAAGGGTGACGGTACACAGCTATCCTCTGCCCTCCCACACCGAGACAGTTCTGTAGCTGCACAGGGGAAGGGCTAAATCCAAAGCCAACAAGCCTTGAAAACAAAAAGTACTTTTCCCTGTATGGCATAGGGAAAATGAAGAGTCCGGGGGATAATTAAGTGTGCAATATCTCATTCTGCCCGTTTGGAAAGTGTACATAACAATACTACCAACATAATAGGACTTTGGGGGAATTAGGCTGAGTTGGGCCTCTCAAAGATATGGCAAGATCCCTACCACTTAGTGACATTTAATAATATCAGCTGCCTTTATTATTGTAACTACTATTGTTCTTGCCTTTTTCCTCTTTCTCCCTCATTTTCCATCCTGTTCTTCCAGTCTCCAATTCCTGCATAACAGAACCACAAACTGCATGTACTCGTTAAAATGGCCCAAGTGATTGACTGGAAAGAGCCACAGTAAATCCATAAATATAGAATGTAGCCTTTATTTAAATAGTGAATCAGCATTCCTCATTTCCCTTGCAGATAAGTTTTGGAATTTAGCAAATCAGAACACAGTTACTCTTCTTCTTGTGGTTTAGCATTACAGCATCACATGTATTTTTACAGGTTATTTTTCCAGTGAAAGAAACCGAAAATCTGTATACAATAATTTCTCGTGGTGGGTGGCAACAATAAGGTTTCATGCTGAAAATACATTTTTACGTTGTTTGGGCTTATGTAAAAGGTGCTAAAATATTGTAGGATGGACCGACAGTGCTGGTATTATTTCTTCTTCCTGCCTCCTGCCTTACAGCATGGTAGCCAGTTGAAGCAACACTTGTGTGTTGGTGCTGGCCAATGAAAGGATTCTCTGAGTTACACAGTCTTTCACACGTGAGTGGGGAAAACCAGAAGTGAAGCTGCTGCACTGTTAGGTTAGCAGTGTGATCTCACCTTGACCCTCTGTGTACTCCAGGCTTCCTTTTCCCTCAGAGTTTGCACCAACAGGCTTTGTGCTCTGTCCCCTTACTGGAGGGTTGACAAACATTGGTTTATCTTCTCTTCCATGCTGGAATCAAATACTCCCTCAGCTGGACCACATCCTTATTCACATAGGAAAAGTGGAAGCACTACCCAGGGGTTCTCAAAATTTACTTCTATCTTTTGCTTTCAGCCTATAAAATATTAGTTATGAAGATAATTAATAATATTTGTTAAAATAAGTCTTGTCTTTGATTATGCAACAGACAGAAATTATAGGTCCAGTTCCTTAAGAATTGCAGATCTACACAAACACGATGTTAAGCAAAAAAATGTGCATCATAAAATTGTATTTATATAAAACTTCACAACAGCTATAGCTAAATTATGTTAGTTTGGACACTTTGCTTTTAAAACTATAAAGAAAAGCTAGGGAATATTGCCACCAAAGACAAAAATATTAGTTATTTTGTGGGGAAGGAAGAATTGTTTGTGATTTGGAAGAAGCAGAAAGAAAAAAAATCCTTATCTGATGGGGTACAATGTTCTGTTTCCTAACCTGCATGGCAGTTTTAGTTTTTGTTTATAACAAGTGGTTAGGTTGTACAGTTATATTTTAGAGAGTTGTGTTATGTTTTGCAATAAAAGAGAGTTACAAATTTTTAAAAGAATTGCAAATCTAATATCCCGTGTAAGAACTCTCATTGGTTAGACTGATTTTTTAAAATTTTGTTAAATTTTAACAATAAGCTAAAATAGAACCACAAATTCTATATATTTGTAAAAATAGCCTGTGGGACTGGAAAGACCCACAATAAACCTTAATGTACAACTACAGCCTGATGCAGTGTGATAAAAATGCATGAAGTAGCCAGTATTTTTTCAGTTAAATTAACAGTTTTTCTTTAAGAAATTCAATGTTCTCAGCCACTCAGAAAGAGAGATTTTCAATTTCTCATCATGTAAAACTGTCAGATAAAGAACTGGTGTGTTTTCTTCATTCCTTCGTAAACACCTTAGGGACCATGAGTGTTGGTGAGGGCCTGAGGAGGAGGCAGCAGGATTACACCTCACCAGGAAACTCGGGCTCTTGAGTGCCCATCCCCCATGGGACAGTCCATAAACCCAAGCGAACAGTGCGGCACTGCTCCAAAAACCCCAGGAGGAAGCTGTTGTGTGCCGCAGCCTGTCAGATCTGAAAACGAGGATGTGATATTCCAATCGTCAGACTATTTTAGAGCACTGGGTTCCCTTTGAACTATTGTAGTCAAGACAATGAAGAGAATTATGCATAGTATGGTCATTTTTGTTTTAAAAATGAAACAAAACAAAAAACCATGGAAGTATTCTGGAAGAGTATCTGAGGCACTATTAATAGTACTTGCCTTTGTTTTTAATTGTATTCATTTCTTTATTGTTCAAATTCCTTACCATGTCTACATTTTTTTTATTTAACACTGATTAATTTTTAAAAATCACTTGGAGAAACTCAACAATAATAGTCAACATAATTGTGGTACTTACCATGTTTCAAACACTGTTTTAAGCACTTCGTACATATTGACTAGTTAATCCACACAATAACCTTAGGAAGCAGAAACAATCATTGACCCCATTTTACAGATGAGCAAAGTGAGGCACAGAGTTAACATGTGCCAGGTCACACCTCTGAGAATTGGGCCATAATCTGAAGCAAGGTAGTATAACTTCAGCTTCTGAGGTCTAGAACAAATATGCTATGAAGTCATTGAAAGAGTGGAAGAAAGCTGTGAGATCATGTAATTTTTGTCCTTATGTATGTAAATAATTTAAAAGGGAAAAGAAATTTATTAGTTGTTTATGTATACAGAAAAACCTATTTGTGAATCCATCAGCTCTGGTGAAAGCAGATAAAAATAGAATTTTATGCAGAAAAGGCTTGTCAATTGAAAAAACCTGGCATGGCAAATTGGGAAAGTGACTTTGAAAATACGGTCTTTTTTATTAACACGTACCTCTGTAAATTAATTCTGGTAACTAAACTTTCCACCTTTATCTTTACCATTAAGTCTTTTTGGTGATGCGGTCTCTCGTCTTCTACTTCCACTTCCTGAGACTTGTTTACAAATTACTTCACTCAGTGATCTAGTTTACTCAAATGCCTGAAGGAATATCTTGAAAAGTACTCACCCTACTTCATTACAGTAACAATCTCACTTGATCAGCCCCATTACTCTTGCTTTTTGTCCTTATATGAAATTAAGATGATTAAATAAAATGTATAAAAACCATCCATTAAGGTAGTCTCTGTGAAGTACATGCAGAAAAACTAATAAAGAGATTTTGAAGCTCACTTTTAAGGACATAATTTTCCAGTACATAAGGAAAAGGCCATAAGAGTCATGTTTTCCAAAGAAATGTTATAATGAAATTTCTTTAGTAGAATAGCTAAATGGACTGGTAATTGTATACTTTATTTAATATGCTGGTACTTATCATTAAAGTGTCCATAAAATTAATAACATCTTTTACTTTGAGATTAGAGTACCAAATGAGATAACGCTGCTTAAATATAAAACTACAAGCTATTGTACTCACAATGGAAACATCCTATTTTAAAAAGAACAAAAGAATTGAAAGTTTAAAGTGGTTATTTTATAAATGTAGTAGACCACTCTCTTTTCTAAATGTGTGTCTAGAAAGCACAATCAAGAAGTTTGAGTCTTGTGATTCTGCAATGAAGAATATATTTTTAGAAAATCTCCCTGATGTTATTGAAAAATGAAAGAGGCTTTTCTAATAGCCTTGATTCCCCCTGCCACAACTTCATTAAATACTTACCAGTTCTACAAAGTCACACAATATAGCATTTTTCTTGCCCCAATACATTGGCTGGATGCTGTTTCCACTCCCACAAAGTAGGCTATAATTTTTGAACCAGTCCTTGCCCAATGGCTATATTGTCAGTTTCTCTTTCCTTTACCAAATCATATTAAAATATAAATACCTCAGGGGGACATTATTATATAAGGCATCCTGAATTCTTCTCAATGTATACAAAAATAAATGAAAATAAAATGCATTAAGACTTATTAGCAAACCTTAATCGGTTTGAATTAAATATTTGATCATGACACTGGGCGAGAACCAAGGTTAGACCATGATGTGCTTTTCTACCATTTGCCTGGGGGCCAACTAGAACCATATTTTGTTGTATGTAAGAGAAGAGTGTTTTTCTCTCTCTCTTTCTTTTGCTTGAATTAAAAAGGGAATACATGATGAGAAAGTGGAGACCACTGCTTATTCTGAGTAAGGTAGTATATTTGAGAACTTGATCTTTGGGTCAGACAGACTTGGATTCCAGTCATGACTCTCCTACTTTATAGGTTTACATCCTGAACAATTTATATAACCCCTCTGAGGTTCAGTTTCTTCATCCATAAAATGAGGCCAATTAAATAGAGTTCAAATCATTAACTGATATTAGTAGGAGAAGGAGTAAGTTATTCATCATTGTCCGGCTTCTTTTTTTTTTCAGGATAAAGCTGATTATGTAAAAGTTTCCTCCCTTGTCCTAACAAATGCATTATCCCTTCTGAATAAATGTTTCTACAATACTTTTCCCCAAAATGTTATCGTAAGGCATAGGTTCATTCTTTTGAAGAATGTAAGTCATCAGAGAAAATAATTAAATACAGGAAAACTAAAGTCAATTTGCTCTCAATTGGTTAACAAGTATGTACATCCTCATCCTAAAAGAATAAACAAGGAAGCCAATCCTGGAGTCTGGTGCCAGGAATGAGTCCTGAAGATGAAGTAGAGTGGGCCTTCTAGGAAGAGGTGCCCACATGGTCTGATACTTAGAAGCCCAAGGCTCTCAAACTTGAGTTTGCGCTAGAATTGCTGGGAAGGCTTGTTTTTTGTGGTTGGCAGTGGTGTGATGGTAGTGGTGTTGGGTTTTTATGATAGAACACATACTTAACAGATTTTTTAGTTTGTTTGTTTTTGTTTTTGTCTTATTTTGTAGATGTTTGCAGCACAGAATGGTTACATTTATTGTGGGGACTTGGTACATGTACGTTATATCTTAGTTCTTTTTTTTTTTTTAATCCCTTACCCCTTACCTCCCTCCCTGCTCCTTCCAATTCTTGGTTCCTTTCCCATTTGCTTAAGAGTTAAAAAAAAAATTATTAGTACTTGTTTAAAGTACAGAATGTTTACATTCATCTCAGATAGTAAGTACATGCACTTAACATGTTTTAATTCTTTTTATTCTCCTTCCCCTCCCCATCCCCCAATTTTCTCCATCTCAAGATCTCCTCCCCATTTGCAAATGATCTATCTCTCTGTTTCCTATTGTCTATCTTTTATTTTGCTTTTAAGAGGACTTGTTAAAACACATATTACTGGACCTCAACTCCAGAGTTGCTGAATTTCAGATAAAGTCTGAAACTTTTTCCTTCTAGCAAGTCACATTTGATTATTGGTATAGTTTGTGTCTAGATGTCCCCCCAAAGGGTAAGAGGTGGCTGGATCTAGAGTGTGTCATGCTGGGATTAAGGACATGTGATTACTAAATCAATCCACTGATTGGTTTGGCACTGCCCTAATTCTAGAGCCTGGATAAAATACAAGGCACAGGAAGAAGCTGTTTAGGCCCCCTTGCTTACCGCCTTGCTCGCCTTGCTGCCTTCTGCCTACCTGCCATGCCACCCTGTCTGCCATGCCACCCTGTCTGCCATGCCACCCTGCCTTGGACCCAGCTGATTGTGAACTGAAACTTCTATGAACTGTAAGCCAAATGAACCTTTCTTCCCTTAACTTTGGATGTCAGGTATTTTGTCTCAGCAACAAGAGAAAAGTAACTAAGACAATTATGGTGTAATGGGCCTTGGAATACACCTTGAGAACCACTGGAATGAGGTGACGTGTTGGAGGACTACCGGGACTGTGGCTTGTTACTGATGAACCAGGAGAAGAAGGAATTGAATTATGAAACAACTTGGGTATCTACAGGCTCCCCGGTGGTGTAAATTTAGGCTGAGGCCCAATTTAGAAGGATCAGTACTACATTCATGAACTAAAGAGTGGGAAGGCTGAAGCTGGGTTTACTAGTTGGGAAACTGAACAACTCAGGGGAGAGATGATGGGGGCTTGAGCTAAGTAAGCGTGGGGATGGAGGTAAAATAGACAGCACCACAGGATGTATTAATTGAATGGATGGAAGAAGCCTTTTTTAAAGATGCTCTTCAAGGACCCGTGATCTATATAGTGAACTATGTAAACTCTAATAATTTTAATTAACTAGTGTAGAGTTTTTGTGCTTACATACATGCTGAAACAAAACAGGCCTGAAAGTTCCACCAAACTAGTGACCACTTTGGCGACCTTTATTTACAAACAATTGTGCATATGTGTAAGAATAGCAGTGATAGTTACTGTGCATTCAGTGTTTGCTTTACACCAGGAAATGTACTACATACTCTACATCTAATATTTTGCTTAATTCGTATCATGCTCTGAAAGTAAATACTGTTAGTCCCGCTTTGTGGATGAGGAAGTTGTGTCTACCAAGTTAGATTATTCACTGTTCCAGCTCTCTTCCATTTGCTTCTCCAGATCTACCCTTTAGTTCTTCTATCTGCTTTCTACCACAGGAGGAGGAACTGTGTGGACTGACTTCCATTTACGTTTGATCAATGAAAGAACTTGGCAGGAGATCAGATATAGGGAAGGAAAGAGAATTTAAATTGTATTCCCCCAACCTGCATGTTGTCACATACAGAGACCAATTTTTTTTCCCCTTTTCTCTTCTGGTTAGAAGCAGTAACAGCCCTTCTATTTCCAGAACGGGGGTTTTGCACCAGTACTCAGAGTTTCCTAATAAACTGCTTATATTTTACAATTAGTGTCTTAATGAAATTCTGCTCAGATCATCTGACTTTGAACTTCAAGTGTCCCATCTCTTTTCCACTATAATCCCAACAGATATAATTGCTCAAGAAATACAATTAAAAGACAAACAAGTCAGGGAATTGAATCCCACAACCTAACTCAAGGCCAACTTCATGGGGGATGGAAGAGGGAGGTGGGTATCTGTGCAAGGTGTCTACTCCTCCTCATTTTGGAGTCTAGATAAGGGCAAAAAATGAGTATCTAATTAAATAGATTTCTACAAATCAAGAAAAGCCAAGAGTCAGAAAAAAAAAAAGAGAGAGAGAGAGTAGCAAAAATCCATTGTTTGGCCTCTTGAAAAATTCACCCTAAATAAGAAAGGTATCAGTGCCTTTATATGATACCAACAGTTTGTTCAAAAACAGATAGGGTCTAGGGTACTGCCATTACAAAAACAGTAAGTAGTAATCTTTATGTCTCAATCTCACATCTTCCTCCAAAGCCTGCCCCTTGTATTAGCAAGAAAATCAGTTAAAACAGTGTGGTGAAAAAATGAGACTGGCTATAATAAAACTTCTATAAGTTTTCTGAAGAGGCTGTTTAAACCAACCACCTTATTCATGCAGTAGATTAATATTTTCAATGAGTAAATGGTTAGGTAGGGAGAAACAGCAACATTCTAGAGTGTGTCTTTTTATTCACCCATGTTTATATCCCCTTCAGTTAAAAGAATTCATTTTCTTATAGTGTATGGTACCATATTCCTAATTATAGAGTGTCATCTATAGCAAAATAAATAGTTATATATTTGTAACCAAAGTTAATATACATGAAACCATCAGGACACAGATGGATATTCAACTTTCCAGAACTGATTAGAATTGTTGATCAGCATTCAGAAAAGGGTGTGATCACAGCCAAGATATGTGTTCCTTGTATTCTTGGAAATTTTCCTAACAATCTAACAAACCACAAATCCCTGAGATTACCAGAAACCAGATTAGTTTATGCCCTACCATTTTACATTTTTAACAAATAAATTTTATTATGTATACTTAAGTTATGCAACATAGTTTTGGGGTGATAAATAAAAGACAGATAGATAGTTAACTATGACAAAGCAAACTAATATCTATCGTCTCACATAGTTATCCATTTATTTTATGGTTTTCATGGCAAAAGAAGATAAAATGTACTCATTTAGCATGAATATCATATACAGTGCAGTTTTATTTTCTGTAATTCTCATGTCCATCCTATGTCTCTGCTACTTTGTATCCTCTGACCTTTACATTTAAATATGTTATTTCCTCTTTCGAGGCGAGGGGTGCTGGGGATCAAACTCAGGATCTTGTTCTTGCTAGGCAAATGCTCTACCACTGAGCTAAATCCTCAACCTCTTTTGTTCATTTGTTTGTTTTTTGAGACAGGGGCTCATTATGTAGTTCAGACTGGCCTTGAACTCGAAGAAATCTTCCACCTCAACCTCCTGAGTGCTAGGATTACAGGTGTGTGTCACCACACCTAGCTAAATGTATTATTTCCTTAACCCATGAATCAAAAGCTATGCAGATGTTTCTATAAAGTTGTCACAGAATTAAAACAAACATGGGAACATGGCTACCACTGAGAAAATAATAAAGACTTGATAAAACAAGAATACATTTATGTTGATAAATGCAGTAAACCTAGCTTTTGTAGGAAAATTGTAAAGAAAAATAATAAGAAACATGTATGTAATACAAATGAAGTTTTAAAATTTAAATTTAAGAGATTGACAATTTATTAGTCAAGGTATAATTCCTACTGAATTGACAATATTCAGTATATTTCATTTATGTGCACAAAATAATAGGAATTTTTTTAATAAAATCGCTCTGGTAATCACATCCAACACATGTATGGTCAGAAGCAGTTCAATTTCTTTTCCTGGAAAGTATCTTATTAAATTGAAAATGAATGATACACTGGTGTATTGTAAGATCTAGATCCCTTGCTTCAAAGCCCAGAGTTATTTTCACTCTAGTAAATTTCTATTCCAACAAATTACACAGAAACTATTAATAAAAATCTCTTAGTTCCTACTTCCCTATTCAGGTTTCTGCCTGCTGTCTTGGAGCTTTCAGTGAGAGTTCATGCCACATCACGCCCAGATGTAGTTGATTTAGACCGCAGCCTTGAGTGGGACTTTCACCGCTGCCATCAACGTGACCAATTCTAGTCCCACCACCAAACTGATTATGAGGCAACAGACATTCATCTTTGGGACAGCAATATTTAACGACCCTAGCACGCCTCTGCCAACTCACTTCCACCCACAGACAGGTCTGACCCTGACTCAATGTGGGAGGTTTTGCCAAACTGGAAAGAATCATGCTCTGCCAGCCACAAACTCCAAGGTTAACAATTTGGGTGACCCACCATATCTGTAATCATAAATTTAGCAAATGAGGGTGAATAGAAAATAATTTTTTCTGTAATATCTGTAAGGTGTATTAGAGGTCTCTGGTGTTTACTGTATCCTTTAATAGTGACACATCATTCTAAGTTGTTTCGACTTATTTTCTTATTTACTCCTCTCAGCGGCCTAAGACTATTTGTTGTTTTCCCCCATTAGCTATCTCATAGAGTCTGCTTAACATCTTACAAAGTATGTATTATTGACATCCGTTTATAACAAGGAATGGTAGAGGTTAATGAGGAAGGTTAAGTACGTTGCTCCAGGTCACATAAGAAGTAGCTGAGGCAGGAATCAAGCCCGGGTTTGAAAGGTTCCAGAGAAACCCTGGATTTTAATACAATGGTGTTTCTCCAGTCTGAGGTAAAGTCAGACTACTCCCTCTTCTGGACATTCAGATCACATTTTCAGCTTTAATACCCAAATCTTACCAAACCTGATGGAAAGACTGAAGTCTATTCCAAATTTTAAATAATGCAAAAGAGCTTAAAAATTAAGAAGAATAAAAAATGAAGGTAAAATTAAATAGCATGTGAAGCATGAATAAATGGATTACTTGCAATTACCCATCAGATTGGCACCCTCTTGGAGGCATACGGGCAGTAAGGATGAACAAGGGGATAAGCACAAGAGGCCATCATGAAGAAGGACCCCTAGGTAGGGCAGAGAGGCCAGCACTGCGGGCTTGGTTCCTTACTTGACTCCAAAAGTTCACCTTGAAGCCTTCCTCAATATCTTTTCCTCAATGTTGGGTTTTTAAAATTCTGGCAAAAATAGAGGAATAAATGCATGAGTCTATCTCTCCCTCCTTTTAAAATACCATTAAAATGATAGAGGAGAGACAAAACCAGGGTCAACCCTCGATGGCAAAAGAGTAAACAAAACACAAGGAGTGATAACAGGGGTGCAGGGGTATCAAATTCACCTTGTGGAGTGGAAGTTGCTGAAAGCGAGGCTTATGGACTTAGCTGAAGAGAAAAAAACTAAAGTTTCACATGTGTTATGGTTGTGTCTAGATGTCCTCCCAAAGCTTCATGCAGTCATAGGTGGGGCTTTTTCAGAGGTGGCTGAGTCTAGAATGTATGAGGCTGAGATTAAGGATGTGTGATTACTAAATCAGTCCACTGACTGTTTTGGTACCACCCTAATCCCAGCAGCCTGGATGAGATATAAGGAGCAGAAAGAAGCTGCGAATGTCCCTGGCTTGCCTTACTGCCTCTGCCTGTCTGCCAGGCCGCCCTGCCTTGGAGCCAGCCGATTGTGGACTGAAACCTCTACAAACTGTGAGCCAAATAAACCTTTCCTCCCTTAACTTTAGGTGTCGGGTATTTTATCTCACTCAGCAATGAGAAAAGTAAGTAAGCCAATATGTCTGGGGAAATCAATAATGTTGAAGCAAATGACACATCCTTAGAGTGGAAGACAGGCTTGAACGGTGGCCATGTTGTCCCAGGAAATGTCAAGGTGGAGCTTCAGGTGAGAGGAGAGTAGATGGAAAGAATTCATCAGGAAGATTTTGACCCAGCGTTTTCCTGCACCCTTTGCAGCCAGGAAGATATTCCTCCCCAATTCTCAAGATTGGAGGAATGTTATTCTCTCAAAAAATGGGTGAGACAATGTGGACATACAGCCATTGGCCACAGTGAAGTACTACACCGAAAGCAAAGAGTTAAAGGACAGTGTGCTTAACTTCATCCCAGAACACCCTGTCCCAGCCTTACCCTTCTGTTCGCAGACCACTGGCATGCCAGAATATATCTACGCTCTGTATATCTGTGTATAAAGAAACTGAAAAGCTTCAGAGGAAAATCGCATGCAGGATAGTCTCCAAAGCTAAAGGTCAAATCCCGAAGATTAGCTGAGAAACTCTGCTCGGTGTTTGGACGCCCCACTCTTAGCATGACCAGAAGGCGGACAGTAGAAATGACAGCAATTTGAAAAACCTCTCTCTGTAACAGATGGGGGTGGGAATTTAAAAGAAACAGAGATAACATTATGGACCAAAACATTTTCAAAGGAAACATTATCAAAAAGGAAAAAAGCTTTCCAAAAAGATATATAGGGAGGTTCTTCAGAAAATTGAAAATAGACATACATGGTCCAGCCATCCCACTCCTCTCATATTCAGAGGCAATGACATCAATATGATGAAAAGAAATTTGCACCCCGTGTTTATTGCAGCAATATTCTCGATGGCCGAAAAACGGAAACAACTGAAGTGTCTATCAGCTGATGAATGGATAGAAAATATGATATAAACTCAAAATGGAATACCATCCAACCATAAAAAAGAATGAAGTCCTGTCATGTATGGCGAAATGGGCAGAGCTGGAGGAATTATTTTAAGTGAAATAAGCTAGGCACAAAAAGACAAATACCATATGATCTCACTCATATGTGGGATATAAATGTTGATATTATAGAAGTTGAGAGTGTAAAAGTGGTTACCAGAGACTGGGGTGTGTAGAGAAAAGAAAGGAGTCAGTAAAGGTTAATTAACAAGTATAAAATTACAGTTAGATGGAAAAATAAGTGTTTCACTGCATAGTACAGTGACTGCAGAAAATGGCAAAATACTGCATATTTCCAAAAAAGCTAAAAGGAAGGAACTTGAATATTTTTGCCGTAAAGAAAAGATAAATGTTGTGAAGAAAGCTTTGTTCACCCTGGTTTGAACATTATGCAATGTACACATATATTAAAACATCAAATGTTACCCCATAAGCATGAATCAATTTAAAAATCCACACACAGAAAGATTATACCCATAAAATGAAAATATGATGTTACCCTTAAATGAACAATCAAAAAAAAGAGCACTGGGAAATAAAAACTATTGTATTTTCTTGGGAAAAATATAAATGAAAGAGTAGAAATAACATCCAAGAAAACCTCATAGAAAGTGGAATAAAGAGCAAAAAGGTGAATAATGAGAAAGAAAAAAATTAAATTTAAATATTAATTCAAAATATTAATCATTCAAACAACATTTTCATAAAGAGTAGAAAAATGGAATAGAATAACTTAACCAAATAAATCAGGTAATTTTAGCAGATTGGAAAAATGGGTTTCCAGATTAAAAGACCTTCATAAATTCCCAGATAAATAAATAGAAAGGGATCAATCCAAAACCCATCACAGTAAAATTATAGCAATCTCCTGGAGGTAAATGAAACTCCTGAGAGTTGTCAAGAAGGAAACTTAAATCATATCCAAGGAATAGGAATCTGAAGGAAACAAGCTTTTCATCATTACAGGAATCTAGAGGACAGCGAAAAGGTAGTAGCGAGATCCTGAGGGTTAGGACTCCATCCTGGAATTGTGTGTGTTGATCAGATGTGAGAGTAGATTAAAAATACTTTCTGATATTCAAAAGCTAGAAACATGTATCTCCATTTCCACACTTTCTTAGAAAGTTGGTGTAGAATATGCTACAGTGAGATGAAACAGTGAACTGCTCTAGATTTATTGAATTATTGGACACACAACTGGTGTGGGAAAATTAGCTGTTGGAATGCTGCAGCAATAGCACAGGACTTGGAAACATGAAAGTAAGCCCCACAAGCAAAAGCTAAAATGATTCAGTAATTTCTCTTGAGAGCCAGACTAAGGAGTGGAGAAATGAGAGGCAGAAGCTGCTTCATTTCCTTAGAACTTTAAATTTTTGTAATAATGTGCATGTATTATATTGATAAAAATAAACTTGTTTTAAATAACTAATTTCTAAGAGGTAAGAGTACCATTTTATTTCAGTATTCACTAAGCTTTCCAAATCATAATGCTCATTACTTAGTCATTTATTCATTCATTCATTTCATATTAAATATCTGATATTCTGTGATCAGTGGAGAATAAAAAGGTTTTAGAATACTTAGTCTGCATGAGAAGAGCAGCACAAAAATGTGAGAGAATTAATGGAAAGCAGTATATATTATTGCAGTGAAAAACTAGCTAACATCATTTGTATCACCTAGCAGAAGTAGGAACTTTTTTTCTACTTGGCAAAATTTGTAACATATATTGTACATAAGATGATTGATTAAAGGAAGGGTACAATTTACATTATATGGATGATTACTATCGCATAGAAACCACCAAAAACAATCATATTGTCTATATGAAAAACTATTTGGTGAGTGTAGGAAAACCCATTTTTCATACAAAATAGGAACCCAAGCCATTTTATTTTCATGCCTAGCTTCTCATTTGGCAACCACTCATACTGAACATTGGCATTGAGACCTATGCTGCGATTTATTTTGGTGGTTCCAAGATCATTGATTTTGGACTGTTCAAGATTCATTCAGTGATGTTTAGATTGGTTTTTTACTCTATCTGCATCTGCCAATTCGTTACTTTCAGCTTGCAAGAAGATTGTACAAACATATTCTAAATATATTATACAATTCCCAGAAGAAACACAATCCTGCTACAGCACGCCTGAAATCCCTGAATCCCAGTGCCTTTCTGCCCCATTGAAACGGTGGTTTTCATCATGCATTTCTCTATTAATTTGAGGTTTCTTAGGCAATCATCATTGCATTTGTGCAGAACAGACATTGCAACATTTAACAAAAAGCAGAATTTTATTGGAGCATAATTAGATAATGAAAATCACCATGTTAGTCAAATGAATCTGTGAAATCATTTCAGTTACTTGTTACAGTAAGAGGTGGCCCTAGTGGGGTTTAGGGCTGAAGTGGCCATTTGGCAATAGCCAACAGCTGAGGCAACTAGAAATGACTTTACAAAATAGCCAGATGTACTTCATTCATTCATAGTCCTTTTCTCTTAATATTATTTCTCATCATTCCTCTCTCCTAATGGATTTGTCCTGCCAAATACACAAGTATTGAGCATGTACTATATGCTAGGGCTGATGAGCAGCAATGTACATGAGTTAACTCTCTACCCTTCACCATGAGTCTATGGGATGGGTATTAACTGATATCCCTATTATACTGATAAAGAAGCTGAGAAATTCAAGGCACTCTCCAGTTCACATAATTGGAGGAGCTCACATTCTTAATTGCCACAATACACTCCATTATTACATGACATGCTACCTGAGCCACAAAGGTGCCCAAGTCAACTCACTCCCCAGACACACTCAGTCGTTTTGAGTCTGAGGCCCCATGAAGAAGCCCAGTAAATTCCACCTTCAACTAGCTCACTCCAATCAGACAGTTTTATGCCTGTAACATAATTGTTAGTTTTCCAATTTGCTTTTGGATTCTCAGACCACTTCTACCTTACGAAGAAAGGTGGGGGGCTGCTACAGACACATAAGAGGAAAACATAAGATTTGCTGGACCTGAGTTTACCCACATGACAAGGCTGTTTTGGTTTTAGCCTTGGGGTGCCTTTTTCCTAAAGCTTACCTGTGCTTTATAAACTAGTGTTGGCAGTCTGTTGCTGCTAAAATGAGGAATAATTCCTGGCTATTAGCAAGTGAATTTACCTCCAGGAAACCACTGAAAGTCAGTACAAATCAGAAGAGTTTCGGCAGGAGCCTAAATTAATCTGCAGGAGCCTTTCAGAGCTGCAAGCAGTATTACTCCCAAGCACAACAAGGTCAGCCCAGTCACGATTTTAGCTGTGCTTCTAAAGTGTGAATGGTTTTTAAAAGAGAACTTGCCTGTTGCTTTATATTGTGAAGTTGGGGAGGGGGGGGAGACATTAAGAAAATGTGACTAATCAAATGCTAGAAGACTTGAAAACAGAAGTTTTCTGATTAGTAATGCAAAGCTGGGATCATGTCTCCTTCTATTTGTCAAAGTGGGGAACATAAAATCCTGCTAACCGATTCAGCTGGCTGAAAGGTTTCCATGACAACGGTGGGAACTTGGAACATTTGGTACTCTTGTCTTCAAAAATAACCTTTCAATATAGTCAAGAGGTTGTTCAAAGCACTAACCCACCTCACCTGTGCAGTCCAAGGTAACTATGTGACCATGATCTTGGTCTCTTACAAGAACTTCAAATGCTCTGGTTATCCTACAGTATGGGAATAAAAATTAAGATACCCAGCCCAGAATAAATTCTGCTTCATCTCAGCGGGTTTTAGCATTTTCTGTTTGTGCACTCATTAGTTAACATCCCTCCACACACACCCCAGGAAAGAGAACTCACTTCCACACAAGGAATTATAGACCTAAAGGTTGTTTCTTCTCTCCTTTTAAAACCAATCAAGTTGAAAATAGAAAATATAGTTATATCTCATAAGTTTTTCTGCCATGAAAACATGTTCATGGTAGATAATATAGGGAAATTTTTTTAATTCTTAGAAAAAAAGGCATACATTGTCTCAAAACCCAGAAAGCCTAAATTGTTAAATTTTTTATGTTTCTTTCTAAGTGTTTATAGTGTATATCTAGTCTATATGCTTATTTTAAACTAAACTATTCCTTGGGCTATAGAACGTTTAGGGTAAAACAAAAAACTCCCCCAAACATAGTAGATAATCACTAAGGTGGCAGTGTTTCCGAGACAGACTTTATAAAGAACCAAAATAATAGCTTAATGAATACTCAAATGTAATTAACCTACCTCATTTGTACATTTGGCATTCCTGCTTCTCCAGAAAGTGGCTCTGATTGGTCTGCTGGCCATTTTCCAATTTGGAGCATATTTTCCCCTGGCTTAATCAAGCCTCGCCCAGGTGGCGCGTTTAGTTTCAGGCATCACAAATGATTGAAACCTCTTAGTGGGCCATTTCAGTCATCCTTGTGCACAAGGCAGCTGGAGGCCTCCGCTCCAGGATACCTTATGCACAATTTCAAATCTTTTTTATTTTATGAGATATATCCAAAAGGGCACAGAGGGAGTTGTTCACCTCAGGTACAAGCTATAACTGAGATGGATGTCACAGAGAAGTAAAGAGCGACAATTAATAAATAAAACCAACCTAACTTGAGCCTGCTCTATAGGCCTATACAGCACTAGCAGTTGGAAATATCTGTGATAAAAGAGTCCTCTTCCCAGATATTTTTTGTTTGTCTAAATTCGAAATAAGTAGTGAAGACCTATGACAGGGTTTAAGCTACAAAGTAACATGTTCATTACTTACACAGTAATAAATTTTGTAAACCACTTGGGACATAATTCCAAGGCCTCCCTATCTCCGGCACACAGAATTAGCTTCGGGTATTCTTTGCCTCTGGCCATAAGGTATAGAAGGACTTAAAATCACTCCAGCCCACTCTGGGTGCCCGTCATGTATTCAACTTTTGTGTTGTATAATCCTGCACCAAACAGTGGTTTTGAAATAAACACTGGGTGCATAGGTGTTGTGTAGACAAAGAACAGAACTTGTATTACTGTAATTCTATCATTCTGTGTGCAGATCATTCTCTGAAACATTGACAGTTCAGTATTTTGGAAGTATTCCTCCATAGGTTTCCATTTCCATTCTTCCTCTCAAAATATACAATTTATGGGAGTTGGGAATTTAGCTCAAGTGGTAGAGCACTTCCCTTGCAAGCATGAGGCCCTGAGTTCGATCCCCAGCACCGCCCCGCCTTGCAAAAAACATGCAATTTAAAAATACTAGCATATTATTTTTTCATTTTTGTACTGTGATGTTTATTTTATTTATTTTATTTTATTTATTTTATTTTAATGGTACACCTTAGATGTACATAGTGATAACATTCATCATAGGCGATTTGTACCTGTACACAATATATCTTGTTGCTTCTTTTTTTCCCATTACCCTCCCCTCCCTTCACCCCCTCCTCCCGATGTTTATTTTAAAATTTTATTTTACTCTTGATGTAAAAAAAACTCAAGAACTCTAGGTATGGTACATATTTATATCCTGAGCATTGTTATTTGTTACATTTCACAATGACTGCGTGAAACAATTTTATTCTATAGAGTAGGAGGATTAAAAATTGATTCACTCTAGATGTCAAAAATTCTAGGTATTTCACTATTATCTTTTAAGCACTTAATGGTACTAAGTTGTTACCATAAATGCTGTTCTGTTAAACTTCATAATTTTCTTTAATCCAGGTAGGCCAAAATTTATTTCCCTGTTAAGCTATTCTTGGATAATTAGGTTGTTTTCCAAGTTTTGCTATTAGAAATAGTGCTATATCAAGTAACCCTCTGTATAAATTTTATTCTCACCTGCTAACTTTATTTCACTCTAATTTTACGGATCTTCTTATAGTCAACAAATGGGACCAAAAGCAGGGCAAAAGCACCACAGTTCATTGTTGACAAACTAGTTAATGTGAATAATCACCGCATTGGACTCTAGCTTATTCAGTAATTATCCACAAACCGAGTATCCATAACTTAGATGACCTAACTACAGCATCCTAGAAAAAGACAAAACAAAACTTGTGATGCATTTGCTTTAAAAAGCCTTAAGAATTTCCTTTTTTTATAGATGCATCTATTATTTATGTGCAGTATTCTTGAACATTTCCATCTACCATGCTATGCAGAAGCTTTGCAAAATAAAATCCTCCCAGGCAGCTCCTAGTCATCTGGGGCATCCTAATCTTCTATATTTATTCATGTTTCAGTGCACACGCTAAGTTGAAACTGGCAAGATGATGCAAGGGCTATGGATACTCAGCTTTGTTCTTAAGCTTGGAGTCAGGCAACATTTCATTTTCTACCCATCTTCTGTGCAAAATATAAGGAGAATCTGATTTACTCCTAACCCAAGGAAGCAACCAGGTCCTAAAATCACCATGTGATGTATTTTGGGAGAAGTAGATCAAAGTGGTGGCTGAAAGTTTGGCTCTAGTGCCAGAGGACTTGAGCTTCTGGTTGGGTGGTCCTGGGCTTGTCAGCAGCCCTACTAAACTCTGGGATAAGAGAGTAAACAAGTTATAGTCTCTGCCCTGCTGGAAACCCATGAGAGGAGAGAGATAATCAAAAATTGAAAATAAATATCATTACATAAGAGAATGCAGATCTGGGCATCTTGCCCAGCCTCAGGATATCTGCTGCTTATTATTATATTCTTGTTGAGACTGATGTTTCCTCCTATAGAAGATTAAATCTCTTTGAAGGCACACCACACACACACACACACACACACACACACACACACACACACCCCTTCGCAGAGGTAGATTTTTTTCCTCTTTGTGTGCATATGCATGCACACACATACAATGCACACACATAACGTGTACACACACAGATCCATAAACAGAAACATTTATATACACAGAAACATTTACATGTATACATAAATATTCTTTTCCCCCCACACAAAATAAGTGAATAATCCCTCCATCCTTTCTTATTGACTATCTTCTTCATTTTTTTCTTGCTCAACTAAGAGTAAGAAATCCAATTCTTGGCTCAAATCCAAATTCTGCTTCTTGCCAATTTTCCAACTTCTGCCAAATTTACTTAACTTCACTAAGACCCATTTTTCTCCATCTGTAAAATGAAGATTGAAAACAATATCATTTCACAGGAACTTTATGCAGATTATAAGCAATAATGTATATGAGCTGTTTAACATAATATCTGGCACATTGTTAAAACTTCAATTAACATTAGCTGTATTAACAATTAGTAATTAAATCACCTTACTCAATACAATAATTATTGATTTGGGGCTCATTATTGTTACCCTCCCTCTGAGATCTCACAATTATGAGGGATGATTTATTGAATCCTTATAGGGAATATATGTTATCTATGCATAGAAGCAATTATTTTCTGTGACTGCCTGTGAACTGTTAGACACAGCAGGCTGGCTCCAATTCCTCTATGTCGCCTAGAGGGAGTGCTTCCTTCCACACACTCACCTCATCTTCATGTCATGTGACCAAAGCTCAATTTCTGTGTATGGAGAAGGTTGTTGGTCACACAAGTAAGTTTAGTGAAGGACTGAGAGATGTTTTAGGCAACACAGAGAGGCAGTTTCTGTAGGACTTTAAAAGTCGGTTTGCTGGCTGTCCTCCACAACAGGGAGATCTCACCAGGAGAAATGAAGCTTGATCTTCATCCCTGCTGACTCGGAGGTTGTTGATGTCTGAGTGCCCGTGATGTTGACCAGTTATTCTCCCTATGTAGAGTTTGGGCAGGTTTTTCCTTTTGCACTTAGCTCCTGGCCAAGGGGCCATCCCAGTTCTGCTGAAGGACATCATTTTTACATTCTATAGAATGAGGTCAAGCACTAGATTATTTGCCTTCAAAGTGCTAGCATGTTTTCCTTGAAATATATTCTTTGATAAAGATATCAAATTGTTTGATAAAGCCTAGTAACTGTCAAATTATGTCTAGAAAAATGTCAACAGACATGCATTTCCTCCATACATCCACAACTAGTTAACCTTGGTGAGAGAACAGCAGTGAAGCAGATGCTCCAGAGTGGACCATGTCTTTGTAACCTACTCCAGCCCCCACCCAACCACAAAATGTAGTATTTAAGTAATCACCACATTGCTGGGGCTAGGAGGAGAGTTAAATTAGGACTGGGCAAGATCTCTAGAATCAAAAAGGCCCAGATTTCTGTGTTTCAGCTTTATAATAGTATAACAAACACCTGAAATAATCAATTTACAAATATAAAACACCTATGCTGCCTCACATTTTTTGAAGGTTCCAGTTCATGATTGGTTATTTGAGCCTGTAGCAAGGCAGCACATCATGGCAGGAGCACATGGCAGGGCAAAACTGCTGAACTGATGGCCAGAAAGCAAAGAGAAAGAGGAGGGCATCATGGTCCCACAGTCTTCTTTAAGATGCACCTCCAATAACCCAAAGACCTCCTTCCAGACCCCACCACTTAAAGTGTTGACTATCTTCCTGTAGCACCACCCTCGGGACCAAGCCTTTGACACATAGCCTTTAGGGAGCAGTCAAGATCCAAACTAGCAATTCCAGTCCTCATTCAGCTATTCAAAAGTTAAGTGATCTTAGGCAGATTACTCCATCTCTGTTAGCAGTGGCTGCCTCAATTGATAAAGCACATGACAAGGATAGTTCTGAGTATGGATGGTTCTTTTGAGGACTGAATAATAATACAGTCTTGGCACAAGAAAGCGAAGAATAGATGTTAGTTTCTGCTCTTCCTAAAGGAAGTGAGTGGGATGGGGGTTAAGACATGAAAGCTATTGCATCTGTGTTCAGTTCTGCCAAGCCTGTGTTACGAGGCTTCCAGGGAAACCACCAGACACCTTATCTGATGTTAGCAATTCATTTTTGTTATGCAAAGTTCCCATTTGCAAGCCTCCCAGAAACTGTTATAGAATGAAGCACATAAAAGATTCATGCATATTCGCCAGTTACCTCCTGAATAACACTTCTCAGGGGATTGATTAAGGAATTTAATTTAAACCAACAGAACCAGTAGTATTTCTGCTGATCTCTCATGTAACTGTGTTACTGAACATAAATATACATGGACAGGCTTCGGATATTCTGTGATTCTTACAATTATCTAGTTCAAAGGAAAGCAAACTGATTACCATATGCATGAAACTGAAAGAAAGTTCTGTTCTGTGTCAGCAGTAAGAGTAAAGGTGGTTTTGAAATATGAATGAATCACTACTTTTATTTGATGTGTTTCAGTGCTTGTGTAAAGAAAATAATTGCCAAAGTATGACATATAGAAACAAAATATGTACTTTTTTCAAGTTGCAGTTCAGACTGTGACCAAAAGTAATGCTAACTAACATAACCTATGCAGTAACATATACACGAATGATTAAATGATAAGAAGTAAAGCATTTGGAATGCTTTTATTATATTTAGTTGCCATTATACATTTAAAATAAAAATTATGTCTAGCATTATAGTGAACATCAAAGAGTTTTTCTTTTTCAGTAATATCTGTCACAGAAGCTCCATATATAAAATAGATAAAAGCAGAAATTCCCTGGTTAAAGCATGTGTTAAATTGGCCACTCCATCAGTGCTCAGAAATAGCCCCTAAAATGACCCTCTGTAATCCAAGGGCTTAAGATAATATAATTTGAAAACAATTTGTATAATCCACCACTCTTTCATTTATACTTTCACATTGTTTTACTTCATCTTCACAAAAACCATGTGATGTAGATCTTACCCTCATTTTTGCAGACCAAGAAACCAAGATTTAGAAGATAAATATTTTCCAAGATCATTCAAATTAAAAATGTCAGCATTTGACCTCAAACTTAAATCTTGCTCTAAAGGATGCTTTCTTTACTTTGGCAATAGCTGTGTTTTCCGCCGGACACTTCTTTGCCCTGTGGGAATATCTTGGGCTCTATAACACATCTAAATGCATCTCTGCAGTTAGACCCACTAGAAGCTAGGAGTGTACCACTTGAGTGACAGCAGTCAAATGTGTCTCTAGACATTACCAGACATCCCAAGGGATGGGGAAGAGCCAAAGAGGATAAAATGGCCCCCGGTCGAAAACCATGTTTCTACATTCAGAGCTTTTAACCCTGTGTCAAGGATTCCAAAGGGGTCCAAGGAAGGCTAGAGATCCTTGAACTTGAACAGAAAAGATTTGCATCTTTATTTGCATTAGCCTCTATTATAAATATAATACTTCTTTCCATGATTACTGTAGAAAGCAGTGGTACTATCAATTCTTTTTATAACAAATAAAAAGCACCAGCATACTAATTTTTCTATCTAATTAAAGTTGCTGTAAGTATTTCAAAATATCATTTACTCTATTTACTGCTTCAAAAACTATGGTAGATATTCCACTCACTGTGTGATCTTATTTTATACGTTGCAGAAGCACATGTAATCATACTTTTAAAATTGTTAACTACATTTCAATAATTTTCTTTTGTAATCCTTTCTTTAATTTTTTGCATCTGTACATTGCCTGAGAAGACACCCTTTGGTTCAATTTGATGGCAGAATGGATATATAGGGGCTAGGGGTGTGGCTTGGTGGTAGAGCACTTGCATACAATACAGAAAGCCCCAAATTTGATCCCCAGCACTACAAAAGAATGGGAGGTTTTATGCCACGAAGTGTTCATGAAGCCCTTCTCTAAACTTACATCTTAGCACTCTATAAAGGTAAAGTTTTTGAGTGGCTAAGAACATAGGTTGTATTCTGCCTAAACTCAAATTACCTGGAACCTTAACCAGGCTAAGTAACCCTCTACTCCAGTTTCTAAACCTGTGAAAAAAAGAGTATAATAATACATATAATATGCTGGCTATCAAAATGTTAAGTATGTAGCACATAGGAATTTTTTTTTTTTTGGTGCTGGGGATCAAACTCAGGGCCTTGTGCTTGAGGAAACATTTAATAACAATAAGGTATTGTTATTACTGCTTTAATATCTTAGAATGTGCCCTCTGGAGCTGGACATGCTGGTGCACACCTGTAATCCGAGAACTCTAGCGATTTGAAGTGGAAGGATCACAAGTTCAAAACCAGCCTGGGCAAGACCCTGTTTCAAATAATAATAATAATAATAATAATAATAATAATAATAGTAATAATAGGCTGGGGATATAGCTCAGTGTGAAGGTCTTAGATTCATTTCTCAGTACTGTAAAAAATAAAGAATATGACTTTTGTTCAGATAATTGTTCAGTAATATTTTGCCAATAGCAATGGCATTGAAATTACAGAAGTCTCTGACACATGTGCCAGGGGATAGAGAATGTTTACATTAGTCTCTTTTCTGGCTAGTGGTCTTTAGCATTTTTTATTTGCAGGAGCTATATAAGAAATTCACTTATTTAAAGAGGAATCTGAAATTACTCAAAATCCCATTTGTTCTTTCACAGTGCTGTGCTCAATGGGTGAGAAGGCAATAAAAACAGTAATAACAGAGGTAAATTGGGAATTGTGAGACTGGAGGGAGCTCCAAGCCTCGGTTTCTGCCTTTTGCCTGCCCCTCAATGCCATTTGTCCACAGACACCTGCTGATCACATTTTTCCACTCTGCTCCACACTCACTGGAAAGAACTTCTTTTCTCCAATGATGCCAATTCATGATAAATATTCACAAAGGCATGACAATTTCAGTTGCCAGGCCATCTGGCTACTGGATATTTCATCATAGTTTTTTGAGCCAAGAGAATCACCAGTTGCCCTGTTTCTATAGAAACTGAAGCTGTGGTGACAATTCATGACTTAGGTGGACTGTCTCACTGCTCCTTAAGGACAGCCTCTGGGGGTCAGCAAGCACAGGTTGTACTTGTGTTCCTGTAGCCAACGTGCTGGGTACTATTTACTCATCTTCATCACTCTTACTTGTATTCTCCTTTCTGAGGCATTTGGGGAATCAAACAGACTTTGATCTTGGAACAGACAACTCTTTATTCCATTCTTTTACTCAGGGATGGGTGGGTGGACAAGTAGATGGATGGATCAGTGGATCATTCAGTCACTCAAAAGCATGTATTGAGTATTTAAAAATCAAATCACTCTGTACATAAATGTTTTCAAGATAAAGTAGAAGTTACTTAGTTTAGCAAACAAACAAAATCTAATGATGTTAAAACTGCAGTCACATATTAGTAAATGTTAGTGAGCTTTCCATCACTGTGACAAAATGCCTGGAGATAATCAGTTTAAAAGGAGGAAAGATTACTTTGGCTCACAATTTCAGTAGTTCCAAGCCACAGCTACTTAGCCCTGTTGCTTTGGGCCCATGGTGTCACAGTGCATCATGTTGGGAGTATGTAGCAGAGGAAGTCTGTTCACCTCATGGCAGTCAGGAAACAAAAGAGAAACAGGAGGGGGCCAGGTCTTGAGATCCCCTTCAAGGACATGACCCCAGTGACATTACTTACTCCAACTAAATCACACCTCCTAAAAGTTCCACTCCCTCCCAATAGCACCACAGGAAACCTTCAACACATAGAGCATTTTGGGAGACATTGAAGATCCAAACTATACCGGTGAGTGACATCATCTTAGCAGGTGATGACATGCATTTTCACAAAAGGATAGAAATAGCAATGTGCACTCCAAGTACGTAATAAGGGTAAATACTAATTCATGAAGCTTTTGTTTTAATTTTGTGTGTTGCACCAGGTTGCAAAGCAAAATGCCCTTGTTGGAGAGTGAAGAAATAGTTTCAAAGTCACTAACATGAAAGGCCCTTTTACTCCCCTCTCAATCTAGTATCTAATGCTACATCAGATTCATTTTCTAATCATAGTACACTACTCCATTTCTCTGAATGCACTGTGGATTTGTGGCTGTACAAACTCATAACTCTCTAAGCATGTGTGCCAATGTCTCAATCCATGCTCTCCATCCTTCCTGCACCCTCCTCTGGGAGTCATCTCTCACCCCCATCGACTTGAGTCGAGTCACCTTCTAACAGTGTATAAGCCCCTCATGCATCCTAGCACATACATACCTTCTAATTTCAGCATACACATATTTCATCTTCATAGTCATGCATAATTGGTTGCAGTGGTCCCAACTTTTAACTTCCACAGGTGACTATGAATAGCAGCCAAGCCTGAGAACCAGGGATTTCATTCAGTTTGTCAAAATATGAGCTGCTTTTTAATGGTGGTAGCACATCAGATGACTTTTGACTAGACTGTGTGTTTAAAGAATATTAAATGACAATGACAATAATATTCAATGGTATTAAATCATACAATGAGCAATCTATTCTCTTTGCAAATTTTACGCAACCTTCTGATTACAAATCTTACATATCTTTGATGCATTGAAGGATAAACTTTTTAAAGTAAAATGATTATTCTCAAAGAAGTATATATTAAACATACATGGAACAGTTTAGTTAACTCATTCATTAATAAGGAAACTGTAAGGAGTTGCAAACAGATAAAGGAAGTTTCAGAGATGTTCAGCAAGGTAAGAACAGGAAGGTGACCATTGGGTTGGATAAGATGAAAGTCGGTGGTGACTCTTGGGTAAGAATGAGTGCAGGGACTGAGCTGTGTGTAGAAGAAGCAGGTAGACACTCTTCCAAGATGGGAAAGATAGAAGGAAAACAATAACCAGAACAAGAAGTCTGATCAAGGGAAGAGTTTTTTGTTACTGTTCAAGTCCTTCATTTGTTTCTTTGGCATATCAATCTGCATTGCAAAGCTTTAACCATGATGAGAAAGCTAAAACGAAAATAAAGTTTCAGAAAGAAAATGCCATAGATATGAGAGATAGGATAGAAAATCGAATGAGTCGAGTCCTATCACTGGTGAAAGGGGATAAGATTTTGGATATATTTGAAGATTATACTCAAACAGAAGACGAAGAATGTGTAAAAGCATTTGTAGCAGAGGGAAAGAGGATTTACTCTTCTTGGTGACATTATCTCGGCAGTGTTACATATGTGGTACTATGATACTAAAGTCTAGAGAACTGTAGAAGAATAAATATTTGGAAGGCTTGTTTGGGTTCATTAAGGAGGCAGAGTTCACTAAAGATCATTAAATAGATGTGGAATTGGATTCAAAATCTGACTAAGACTGGTAACCAAGAATTTGTAGTTATTATGGCTTGTATCTGGATGTTCCCCCCAAGGGCTCATGTAGTCATAGGTGGGGCTTTTGGAGGTGGCTGGATTTAGGGTGTGTGAATGTGGATTAAGGGTGTGATACTGATATTAAGGGTGTGGATAATAGAAGCCCCACCCTTGGTATGGGTGGCACCAATCAATAGGCTTGTGGCCTGGATGGACTATAAAGAGACAGAAATGAGACAGACTTGCTGCTTACTGGCTTGCTGCCTTCTACCTGCCATGCCATGGACTGTTTCTCCTCTGCAATGCTGCCCTGCCTTGGAGCCAGCTGACTATGGACTGAAACCTCTATAAACTCTGAGCTAAAGTAAACCTTTCTTCTTTAATTTTGGGTGTTGTGTATTTCATTTCTATGATGACAAAAGTAACTAAGACAATAGTAAACTATTCTAGATTGTTATTTCATGTTGTCCTTCAGTTTTTAATCAAAGAGCAATAAATTGCTGAGTCCGTAATTAGCATTCTTCACAGTGATGTAGTTGACCAATTAGGATATGTTCTGCCTGCAAGTAATAGAAATGTGAACTAGGTTTAAGCAAAAGTGGGTTTTCTTTCACACAGTGAAATCTAGAATTAGGTTGCTGTGGACATGATGCAGGAACTCAGTGAACATTGGCCCATCTCTGTGTGGGTTTTTCTGCATTTGTAATCCTATTTGCATTTAATTCTGTATGAAAAGTGAAGGGATAGCGCCAATGCCCCCAGTACCTTTCACTGGTAAGGCAAATCCTGCCTAGACACCATAACAGACTTGCTGCACATCATTGCCACTCTTAGAGAACTTGCATTTCCCCAGATAATGGGGGAGAGCTTGGGATTAAATTTACTGTGTACCATTGAGTGATGTCTACTCTAGAATGAAAAATTACAGTGAATGTTTGATCATAATGTAAACTAGTACAACAATTTTGGAAAACATTTTGGATTTTCTTCAAAAGAGGTAAACATAGAAATTTAATTTTATCTAGCTCTATCCCTTCTGAGTATCTTCTCAAAAGACCTAAACTCATTGTACTACAGTGATACTTGCATACCCATGTTTATACCCACAACAGCTAAACCCTGAAGGCAGCTTATATGTCCTCCAACAGGTGAATGGATAAAGAAAATATGGTATTTACACACAGTGGAGTACTATTTATCTATAAAGAAGGATACATTTGAGTCATTTGTAGGAAAATGGATGAATCGTGAGACCAGAATACTGAGTGAAATAAGTCAGTCACAAAAAGTTAAACATCACATGATTTCGCTAATATAACAGGCCAAAAATATAAATAATGCAAACAGCAAAATAAAAGAGCCATGTTAAGAAACAGAGAAGTAGACTGTGGAGATAGGAAGGGGATCTGGAGAAAAGGGAGAAGTGATGGCAAGAGGGTGAAGGGGGAATAAAAATGACCAAGATGTGACGTATGTATGTTTCCAACCGCCAAGCTGAATGTAATCATTATGTAACACAAACATACACTAATAAACATTTTAAAAGAAAACTACAGTGAGTGTTTAAATTTTAAAAAAAAAGTATTGCAGCAAAAGACATACTGTCATTAATCTCCCTCAAAATAATTGCCCTTGCTTCAAACACACTTATCCAATAGTTCTTGCCACTTTCTGCAGCACTTCTGGAAGTCGTCTTTTGTGAGTGTCCTTAGTTGTTCTGTCCTGACTGTTTCAATATCCTGAATTGATTCCAAATATCTACATTTCATGGCTATTTTGACTTTAAGGAAGATCCAGAGGTTGTGTACTGCCCAACCAGTGAATAAGATGCATGGGGACACGCTATGATGTTTTTATGAGCATGCCTTTCTGTTGGATGGCACGCAGCAGCAGAATTCACTGCATTTATGATCACGTTTCATAAAAACACAAGAGAAGATGTGATGGACTTATTGTGGTCAACTTGAGCAGGAACACCAAGCTGGACTGAGCTGGTGTGGTTCTGGGCATAGAAGATCCACCTGAGGATTGTTGCTGACACAGCGTAAAGGAGAACAGGAGCAAAATATGGGGGCCGGCTGTTTCCCAGGAGAAACGCTGCTGCAGCTGTTTCTCCTGAAAGGAATTTGGCTGTTCTTGTTGCGAAGGAGCATGAGGCCTGGCTGTCCTGGAGGATGGCTGCTGTTCATTTCAGGAGAGCTCTGGTCTTCATCCCTGCTGCGAGCATCATATCCTGGTTCCAGGACAGATTTCTTCTGCCTTTTAGTGCAGACACAGACGTCCACCGAACCTTGCTGTAGGCTCCCAGCCCTTGATTGGATCTTTTGGGTCTCCAGTGCATAGACAGACGTTCTGCACTCTTCCTGCATTTGGCTTGTGTGTGAATGTTGTAACTTGTACTTGTCCTGTATTAAAACTTTTCTCTTGCAAACCACTGACTCTAGAAAGGTAACTAAGACAGAGGATTTCCAGAACAGCTTCAGAGAGTGGCAAAAGTGATGGGATAAGTGTATTTGAAGAGAAACAAAGATTTTGAGGATTAAGAGCAATGTGCCTTCTAAAATTTAAGCATTTACAATATATTCTGATCACCCCTTGTACATGTAAAAGTGATGCATTTAATAAGTCATATTATTTAGACAAACAAAAAGGTGAATTCAACTTCAACCTACTGAAGATACTTAGTATTTTAAATAATATAAATTAGTACTATCTGGAGTGAGATGGAATCTGAATGTTGTTTTGATTTGCATCTCTCGAATGACTAGTGATGTTGAACACTTTTTCAAATATTTATTTGCCTTTTTAATTTCTTCATCTGAGAAATGTTTATTCATTTCAGATGCCCATTTTTGGATTGGGTCTTTGAATTTGGGAGGTTTAATTTTTTTGAGTTCTTTGTGTATTCTAGATGTTAGACCTTTGTCTGATGAATAGCTAGTAAAAAATTTTTCCCGGTTTGTGGGGTTTTGCCCTGCTCTATTCGTGATTTCTTTTGCTATGCAAAAACTTTTTAATAACATGTGGTCCCAAGCACTGATTCTTCATGTTGTTTCCTGTGCTGTTTGGGTTACTAAGTGTCTTTTCATTTGAAGTAATGGAAGGTATGTAACATCCCCTAAATAGTATTCTTACCAAGAGCATTAAACCTAAATTTTACCTAACCTTAAAAAAAAACCAAATAAATATAAATTGTGAGATAGTCAACAAGATAGTTGACCTGAACATTTCAACTATGCCAATGTCATAAAAGACAAAAATGAAGATGAGCCAATATAGACAAAAGAAGGCATAAATAGTCATGGCTGTGAAATACCATGTGTGGCAGAGCAGTACTCCATTGTATTAAAAAACCACACCTTCTTTATCCATTCCTCAGTTGATGGGCATTTGGGCTGTTTCCAAGATTTAGCTATTACAAACTGTGCCACTATAAACATGGGTGTGCATAAATCGCTGTGGTATGATGCTTTTAATTCTTCTGGGAAGACACAAGAAGGGGAATAGCTGGGTCAAATTGTAGTTTTCTGAGGAATCTCCACACTGATTTTCACAGTAGTTATACCAGTCTACTTTTCCCCAACAGTGGAAGAGGTTCCTTTTTCTGTACAGTCCCTCCAGCATTTGTTATTTGTTGATTTCTTGATAATAGTTGTTCCTTCTGGAGTGAGAATCTCAGAGTTATTTTAATTTGGAATGTCTCATATGGCCAGTGATGTTGATCATCTCTTGATTTTCCCCCTCCCCTTCCCTCCCTTCAACTCCCCCTCCCTTCCTTTTTCACAACAGCTTTGTTTCCATTTTCCCATCTTTTCTCTTTTCTTTTCTTTTCCTGTTTCCTTCCTTCCCCTCCCCTCCCCCTTCCCTAATTCCCCTGCCCATTTGTACATTTTCTTCCTGTTTCACAATATCTACTCTACATTTGGTCCTTATTTTCTTTTTCCATTTCTCATACCTGAGAAACAATGCAGTATTTACTCATGCGTGTCCAATTTGTTTCACTTGAATATATTCTCAAAGTGCAGCCATTTACTTAGAAATGTCTCAAGTACAGATTCCCTATAATGAATGTGATCATTATATAATCTAAAATGTACCAATAAAATTAATTTAATGAAGAAAAGAAATACAGTGTCTTGTCCTTGATTCAATTTTCTTTTTTAAAAAAGCAACAGTTATTTAAAATTGGAAGTATCGCTGGTTAAAATTTAAAGTGGATGAAATATGTTTAGAGTTAAATCTCTTGATGATAATAATGGTTTTGTGATTTTTATTATAGTTAGGGTGAAGTATCTTTATTCTAGGATTCATGTAAAGTATTTAGTAGTTACATATTAGGATGGCTGCAATTAATTTCAAATTTTTTATGAAAATATTACATATATTTTATGGCTTTATACAAAAAGTGTGAGGTAGAGAATAAGACAAAGTGAGATACAGAAAAATAGAGTAAGCTAATTTGATAAATCTAAAATAAAATTGTCATCAGAACTGAATTCCTTCTGGAGGCTTCAAGAAAGAGTCAGATTTTTTTTTTTTTCCTTTTCCAGCTTCCAGGGGCCATTCGTGTGACTTGGTTCATGACTTTTCCTTGCACCCTCTGACTTCTGCTTTCTTAGTCATGTGCCCCATGTTTTACTCATGGTTTAGGAAGCTTGCTCAACATTATCAAATAAAACTGTCTGACACAGGAATCGGGGAAACAAAGTTTCTTGAGGTTTTCTAATGGGTGATAGGTTCTTTCCCAAGGTAGGTTTTTCATATGATACAGACGATGCCAGACAGAGACGAGACCTGTCAGGAAAGGCTAGCGCAAGGAGCCTGGTCTGCCATGTTTCTTAGTGAGATGGCCACACTGAGGTCGGAATGCTACACGTGCAGGTTATGGGTCCTCATCAGCAGAGCTCTGCCTGCTAATCTCAGCCCTCCTACAAGCAAGACAAGCCTGCAAATATGGCCCACTGCCCAGCAGGAGAGAAGCACTGAGCACGAACACACCAGGAAGGGGTTTTCTATACCAAATGCACACACCTTTATTAACTTCAATTTGGTGATATTTTCTCCTGCACATTTAGTTATTTTCTACAATACTCAACCCGCAGAATTCATACCAGTCTCCAGCACTCTACCATGTAGGCAAGAATATTTGTGAAATTTATTTTCTTTCTTCCAAATGAGAATTTGTTTTTCCTTTTTTCTACAGAATTTGAGTCATATAATGCTGAGTTATTTATATTATTGTATCATTCAGCATTAATACTACTTTTTAAAGCAATCATAAACTGCTATTCTAGCTGTGTTTTCAGTTAAGAAACTATAGCTTAAAGCTAAAGAGCAACCATGCTTGGTATTTTCCTCAGATTCTTGTTAGTTCTTTTGCACCTAAATGCCCTAAAGATTGGACTGTGCAAGCACAAAACAGTTTTCTAATTAAACAAAGGTATTTTCTCAAAACCAGACTGCTCCCAGAGGCAAAATAAAACTTTACTCTAGTAATAAAGAAAAGAGGTCATGGGTTCCTAAAATACATAATCAAAAAATGTAAAGCAATGGCCTAAGAGGTATCCTAAGAGGTGTCAGGTGGTAACCTGGAAAGGAGAAACAGAGCTTGGAGGGTCTTCCCCAGGGGAGGAATGTCTCTAACATCACCATGTGTAAGAAGATCTGCCTCGTTCTGCCTACATCTTCTTACAAAGTTTCCAACACAATAGAAGTAGCTGTGGAGGAAATTTCGGCCTAGATTTTAAAATAGCAGAGGCCTGCTTATAGGGAATTGAGGTTACAGAAATGAACAATGTAATGTAAAATCTGGGAATGTGTATGGGATAAAGTTGTAGCTGACTGACGTGTTGTTTTCATTACAAGGGACCTTTGACTTTCATGAGGGACATACTGTCCCCGATTCTTGTATAGAGAGAAAACTTGTTTTCCTCCAAGTGACATTTGCATGAAGGTCTCGTGTTTACTATCCATAGCTTCCAAACATAATTTTAACTGAAATTTTATTTCTTACTTAAATAGCATCTTTTTCTTTTTTTCTTACTGGCATTCACCCAAAGGACTTTAAAATCAATTGTTATGTTTGTATAGAGAGCATACAATGGATGTTATGCAACTTATTTATAGCGCCAAGTAAATTATTCTTTATTTGATGCACGCATTCACAATCTAACAACAAACCTCTACCTTCTGAGAATTCTTTACTTTCTCCACATTCCTGTCACAGCCCTAAGAGCAAGTTAGTTTACATGGTGAATAAGGGGCAGGCTGTACCATAAAACTGCTGGTTCACTAGATCTTTTCATCATCTTCACTGCACCCGTTTCTTCAACTCTGAAATAATATCTCTATTTTAAGCTACTTATAAGTATTATTGAGATGGACAACATCATTAAAGCCCTGGTACATAGTTAAACAATTAATTCTTCTAAAGGCCAGTTTTCCACCCACTGTTTCCCCCAGATTATTTTCCTACCTCAATCAAAATAATGCTTTAAATTGACACTCAGTTGCTACAAGAAAGGAAGGAAGTGATTCTCTGTCAACCTCTAATTATTTGTAATATACATGATTTAAATTTGTGTTTGAGCTAAATTACAAATTAACAACTGGCATAAATCCTTATCATTACTAAAAAGAAGTCAAAATCCAGATTATTAAATCTAGGTAAATCTTTTCTGTGGTGTCTTTGTCTTTGACCTGCTAGATAAATAGTACTTGGAGAATCTCCAAAGAAGGCCTATTTATTAGTGGCTTTCTCTCAGTCTATATGGTTTCTATCCTCCAGTACAGCTATTTTCTTCCTTCACAGACTATTAAACATGCTACATCTTCCCTGAAGCCTACATAAATGTCAGCAGAGGGATATCTTTTGACTACCTTGAAATGCATGCATCATCGTATTTGAATCACTCATTGGGAATTTATCATACATTATTTTCATTTCAAGTATTCATATAACGTGTTATATTTCCACTTACACCCTTCAGTGATTGTCTGTTGCCTGCAAGATAAAGTTCATGTTTCTATATCAGGCTTTCTCTACCTCACTACGTTTATCTTTTGCCCTTTCTTGCCAACCCCCAGTGCTCCAGCTGCTTCAGAATACTTCAGGTTCCCTGAAGTAAGGTACACATGCTAGATTCAATTGTGCTAAACACATAAAAAAAAAAAAAGATAAATGAAACTTATAAGAAATACTGAGCATAAACAGTCAGGCAGTAGCTTATAAGGAAAAGGTAAAACTTACAGAATAATTGAGTATAGATAATGAGGAAGTAAGTAGCTTAGGAAACACAGGCAGAATTTATGAGATGTATTCAATATAGCAAGAAATTAATGATATGTAGAATGTTCTAAACAACAAGCAAATAGAAAAAATACATATAATTGAGAAAACAAGAGTGTTACTTACAGTTAGAAAGGGACAAAAAGATCAGAGTTTGATATCTATGTTACCCCCAAATATGCTACTCATTGGAAACACCCAAGACTCCCATTCTGGCCCCACAATGTGCTTTACCCTAGAAAGATAAGGAAAGATCATAGCTCTTCAGGAGCTCAATACCATGGCTTAGGTGTGATTAGACGCAATTTACCTACATCTTTCCCTATACCCCATTGGCCAAATATCCTCTGCCTGTGGGCTACCTTGCCATTTGGAAGGACTTACTTCCATCTAGCTGGCCTTTTCTTGCTATTTCATGCTTGCTGTATGAAGGGATATAATGCCCTACAGAAATATCCATTGATAATTATCTTCGACTCTGGTCCTTGTAACTACTTTACCAATGGGGAAAACCAGTGGGGGGGAAACAAACACACACACACACACACACACAGAGAGAGAGAGAGAGAGAGAGAGAGAGAGAGAGAGAGAGAGAGAGAGAGATTGAGATTAACACTGTATATACCTGAATTCTAAATTCAGGTGGCGAAGGTCTCTTGTGTTCAATCAGAAGTACATCTTGTTCCATATCTTTACCTTTGTACTCACTGCTTTAAATTGATTTAATAAGTGATATGATTCAAGTATTTCAATTTGATCAGTGAGCCTTTATGCTTCATGATCTTTGGGTGGTTTGCTTGCTACCTAGATCATGCTGGTTCTACTATGTTAAGAAGGCCCAGTTGGGAATATTTTATTCATGTTTTAAATTTTTATTTCATTAGTATATGTTTGCAGTAAACAATGACTACATTCAATATGGCAAGTTGATACATATATATAGCACATCTTATGTTTTTTTCTCCACCTCTTCCTCCATCTCTTGATCACTTTCATGTTTGCAGAAGATCTGCCTTTCTGTTTCCCATTTTCTTTTATTTTGTTTTTTAAGTTATTTACATTTTGAGTTTCTCATATGTCTTAGTTACTTTCTTGTCACTGAGACAGCACACCAGACTGTAAGAAAGAGATTATTTTGGCTCACACTTTGTAGAGGTTTCAGCCCATCATCAGCTGGCTCCAAGGCAGGGCGGCATGGCAGAGGGGAAACTGTCCATGGCATCGCTGCAGGAAATAGAGAACGATTGAGGGAAGAGGGTAGGAGATACACTCTTCCAGGCCACACCCCCAGTGACCCGCTTCTTCTGAGTAGGTGTCACCTCCCAGCATCACATTTGTCTATAAACTCATCAGTGGATAAACCTACTGATAAGTGACATGCTCCTGTGATCCATTCACCTCCCAAGAGATCCATGAGGCTTTGGGGAACATCTAGATATAAACCATAACATCATATAAGCTAAAACATGCAATATTTAAGCTTATGTGTCTGATTTATTCCAGTTAACAAGCAAAGCCTTTCTTCTTCTTTGTTTCACCACTGAGCCTTGTGTTGGGCAGCCTCTAAAATGAGTCTCCGTCATCTCCACCATCCAGTATTCAAACCATCATGTAACTCCCTTTCCTCCAGTGTGGCTGGACCTAGTGACTCACTTCAAATGGACAGAAATATACCAAAAGTGATACAATGCTATTACTGAAAATAGTTTTTAAAAGGACTTGCTTCCTTCTAGCTGGCCCTTTCTTGCTATTTTTCATTTGCTGTAGGAAGCTAGCTGAGAACCACCCTATGGAAATATCCACGTGGCAATGAACTGACCCCAGTCTCTTGCCAACCACCAGCAAGGTACTGAGGCTGTCAGTCCAGCAGCATGTAGGGTAGTGAAAACTACCAACAGCCATGTACATGAGCTCAGCTGAGCCTTCAGATAAGACCACAGTCTCAGCCAACCCCTTGATTATATAATCTTATGCAGAGCCTGAAACAGAAGCATCAAAATACATCAAGCTCAGATTCTTGGGCCATATGATCTGTGCGATAAGAGATATTTATTGTTTCAAGCTGCTAATTTGGGGAGTAATTTGTTATGCAGCACAACAATAGCGAGCTAACCATCTCCCATACACACATCTATCCTGACATTAATCACAGTGCACTGATGTGCTATGTCTGTGCCACTCACAAGACGATTACCACCTTGAAGAGAGAGATTCTATCTTACATGTTTTTATTTTACACACACTCACAAGCACAGAATCTTAAGGGGAAAAGTTAATAAATATGAGACACTAAATTAAAGGATCAACAATAGACCTTTTTTGGCTAAGTTTCTTTTTTTCTTCTGAGCCAAGGAGACACATAGTGCAACAGAGAAATTCTTTGACTCTTCCCTGAGGATCCATTATCATCTGTGATGATGTGAAACAGAAACCATCTGTCTGCAGAGACCCTTCAATTCCCCATGCTGTCTGGGTAAAAAATTAGAGAAATGCCACATTTTCAAGAGCCTTTATTTCCACCAGGTTTTGTTTTCATTTTAAACCTATGATTTTAAATGAGCTCACTCAGGACAAAAATGCATTAACTCTCTGAAATAAGATCATACTGACAAATAGCAAGTTCATTACCTCATGGGTACAGTCAAAACTGAAGTTGTGGTAATGGCAAATCGAAATTGTTGCTGGAGGTAGGGGGCTGTCTCATACATTATAACAGACTAATGAATGTGAGCTACCTATGTCTCTGTTCTCAAACTTCAGCCTGCATCCTGGGAAAATTGATTAAACTGTACAACACAGAGCTGCTTTTCCTATTTGGTCTTTGATCTGGGCTCACTAAGGTAAATGAGTTACTTGATAAAATAGTACATCCTTCTTTTTAGGGACTTTGTCTATAAAGGAATAGATTCAACCATCATCATTATAAGGGAATACTGGGTGAGCAACAAAAAACACAGGTGCAGTAACGGGTACTTTATCAGCCTGACTGCCTTTATATATATAATAGGTTAATGAAATCTATTAACCTACAAGGCAAGTTGAGGCACACCCAGTATGGGAACAAAGGGTTCATTCACTACAAAATGAGAACGATCACAAGGAAATAATATACAAATTCTAGCTACCCAGAATAAACGCTCTAAAAATGACATCTGTCGGGGCAGGGGGGTTATCTGGTTTTTTTATAGATTAAAAAAAAAAAAGAATGAGTTGCAGGTTACAGCAAATGGTTGCGACAACTGTATTGGTTGTCGCAAATAGCATAGAATGTGGATTGGCTGTCACTTACGCCACACATTCCAGTTAAAAATTGTGACAGGCAAGCAAAGCTTTTACTGAGGTTATTTATTATCTTCACAGCATCAGAAAGCCTGCAGAAACCTGCAGTGCTAGGTCAGAATGACCTGGGTGACTGTGGTCTCCTGTGTCTTGCTTCCCTGGGGCTACAGAATTATGTGACCTAATTCTTGTGACATTTTAAATCCTTCAAATCCTAACAAGAAGCAAACTTCATAGAAACCTGACCCCACCAGTTACTCAACCGGTCTTAGTCTTGGACTTTTATACTCCCTTACATTTAAAGGATGTTACGGATTGGATTATTCAAAAGAAACAAGATAGCAAAGAATATCCGCTTTGGCAGAATGTGACGCAGGCACTTAATTCATGCCAGAAATAGGAAGATCTAACAAATGAGATACCAGGCCTACAAATGCAGCCGTGAGCATGGAAACACTGTTCTCACCATGTCACCATTTTTTTCTTGCAGTAGAGCTCTAGAGCACATGTGAGAACAGAATGGAAATTTACTTTGTAGAAGACGCTAGATTCAAATTTATGAAGTAAGGTTATGGGCAAGTAAACAAATTTAATTCTAAGGAGTTTGACTCCTCTAATCTTATAATTGAAGATGTTTTACTGTTGCTTAGTGTCTTCAGGACTGATCAACATAGAAAAACCTTGAAAGAATTATTTTATCCAATGTTTTCCCTGATGTTAAAACATATACTAGAAAGCAGGAACACTGACAAAAGTCCAGGAGCTTCTCAGAAAGCCTGCTGTCTTAGTCCGTGTTGTGTTATTGTAGCAGAATACCTCAGTCCAGGTGGTTGCAAATGAGCAGAAACATGTCAGTTCATGGTTCTGGAGGCTGGGACACCCAAGATCTGGGACTCACATCTGGCAAGGGCCTTTTTGTGGCATCATTCTGTAGCAGAAAACTGAAGGGCAAAAGAAGACCAGAGAGAGCCAGAGAGGGGGCCACATGAAACTTGCCCTTGCCTTTCATGACATGGGCACTTCCAAGACAGCAGAATTAATCCATTCGCGCAGGCACAGTTCTCATGGCCCAGTCACCTAATGAGCTCACTTAATACTGCAAGACAGCAATGAAATTTCAACTTGAGTTTCACAGGGGACAAACATTCCAACCATAATTCACGGTAGGAAATATTTATATTAATAATATTTTACCTATACAAACTTAATTTGGGGCAGGATAAGTATATGTAAAAACATACTCTTGACATACAACTCTTGGTAAGCTTGGTAAGTCTTACCAAGATGCTGGGAAACCTGAAGGAGAGTTTTATATATGAAAGAGATATAAAGATAGATAGAGATATGAATGATGTAAAAATATATCATCTGATTTAAGAATTGCAAAATAAATAAAAAGTTTCAGAGACTTAATTAAGATAGGGATATGGTGGCTAGCTGCGTAGTCATCTTTTGTTTTCTTTAACAATCAGAGATATAATAAAGTCAACACAAAGAATAGAAAATTATTCTGGTAAGATAAACACAGTCTTTTTTATCTGATAAGCAATTACGCAGGATGTAAAGAATAATTTTTCACATAGTAGGAAAAGACATTAATCATGAAATGAAGTCAGCAAAATCATCAGGATGAGTCAAACTTTGCTAAAACATTTATACATTTCATAACTTATTGTTAGGCTTGGGTATTATACATCAATGCAAAAAAAATTCAACTTCTGAGTTTGTCCTTCGTTATCATCTTTCATGCTCCAGAAGCACTTGTCCTTTACCTGGGGATGGTGCTGCTTTAGACCTCAATCAAAACCATTTTGGTCAGAACCACATTTTCAAAACCATTTCATAATGATACTAAGATGTCAATAAGCAATACAGTCCTCATTTCTCTCTGCAAATGAGTCAATAAATACACAGAAAGATATTTCTCATATCTTATGTCCAATACTTTGTGGTAAATATTAGTAAGTTAAAAGAGTGTAAATGGTTCTGAAAAATTTTAACAACCATAGTTCTAGGACAAAACTACCTCTTTTCTCCCATAAAGAAGACGCACACATACAGTTTTATTGCTTTCTCACTACCTCTCTTAGAACAATCTCAGCTAGTCCCATTAATTATAACTTTTAACCAAAGTGAATAATTTGTTTCACAAAGAAAACTAAGGAGCGGAGTATTGAAAACTGTGTAGTATACATAAACATTTCAGGAGACTGTAAGAGCTCATGAACATATATAACATAATTTTTTTAACCAAATATATCATTTTAGCATAGTTCTGACATGTCAAAAATAAGCACCACAAAGTTACAATTACTCTGTGACATAAAAACTAAGAAATAAAGGTATATAAACTTAGAAGTATGATTTATAACTAATATTTAAGTGTTCTATTTTTACTTAGAAATTGTCTAGGCACCTAACGATTATCCATTAATTAACTCAAATTAGCATCAGGCCTAGATTTTGAGATAGGTATCATAAAAATTATCTTCAAGCTGACATAATATAAAATATGATTTCTATTAAATGCCAATGTCAGAATAATTATCCAATTTATTTGAACACACAGTTATATTTTTCATAATGTTAAATATTATGTAGCATTAAAGTGGCATACTTGATCCATAAACCTGTGTCAGATTAGGGAAAGCAATTGTAAATCAGAAGACATAGATGTTTAAACTCAAATTTTTAAATCAGACTCTTTTAGCACAGACTTATCTTAATTAGGTGACTTGAATCTTTAAAACATTTCCTTTAGCTTCTACAAGAAATTATTTTTTCCAGAACCCTTACAATATAAGTCATTTTCCTTATTCTCTGAGAATTTGGGGATATTTGATTTATATTAATATTTATTTATCAAATAAACCAGTCAAGACAGGATTCCTTTACACTTAGTGGCTGTATAATGTCATTTGTTAATAATGTCCAATAATAAGAGGTAAAGATATTTCTGAAGTACAGATCTGAAGACACTTAATTGAATATAAATTTAGATCTACACTTTTGCCACGGATCAGAAATAAACATAGAAACACAAGAACTCACTATCCAGATATCAAGTAGCTATTTTTCATTCTCCTGCACGTAAGATTCTTAATTGTCTTGCACTCAAAATGGACAAATAGACAAGACAAATGAAAAGACTAACGAACCAGAATCTCTGTCATCTCATGCCCAACAGAGTATAGAACTGTACCTCTGCAATTCATTCACTATTTACATAAATCATTACATGGTCAGGCCATGAAAACAAATTCCCAATCATTGCTGTTAGCGGTGGAGAATAATTTAGTGGCTTCAAGCAAACCAGAAACAAAAACAAACAAAAAATCAATAGAGGGGAGGGAAGTAGAGTCAGCAAAGTTACAATCTATTGCCTCTTGGATTTCATCTCAGATCAACAAGAAAAGACAGATCTGAGTTTAAGTCTCCTGTAAGACAAGCATTTTTGGCAATACATCTTGCCTAACCCTGTTAGATGAATCCATTGAGTATCACTGTAGATTACTTCCAAAACTGTTACAAGATAATCATTTTGAAAATAAAATCATGTAAAAATATAAACATGGGTCGAAGATTTTAATTAACCTATTAATTAATAAGAGGATTAATAAGATGTTACATCCAGTTCAAAGGAAGACTTAGAAATAGGCATACCAAAAAGACACAGCACACTGGAGGATGGATAAATAAATGGAAACAAGCAAAAGTGACCAATCTCTACAGGGCAATAAATAACCACAATTGTAATTTTACAGGTAAGAAATATTTACACTACAAAAACGTGTATGTTTGATTTCATTCTTTTTCATTTTCTTTCTTTTTTATTGGGGTAGCAGGTATTGAGACAGGCTCTTGCTCCTGTATTCCACGCTGACCCTGAATTCGAAATCCTTCTGTCTCAGCCTTCCAAGTGCTGTGATTACAGATGTTGGTCACTATGCCCAGCTATTTTATTCATTTTCAAGCTGCAAATTGCTGGAGAGCCACCCACAGTATACATACTAGAGTTGGGTATTTCTATCTGTTAGCTGCTCGGTTTGGTTTCCCTGTAATTACTATCATGGGGTGGACTTAAATGAACATCTCAACTTTTTTCTTCTTGGGTACAAATGAGTATGCACTTAGAACTAGAATGGCTGGGTCAAGAGGTAACCACTGAATCAAGGTGTTGTCAAGAAGTTTTTCATAGCAAGGGGTTGGGGATTCAGCTCAAGTGGTAGAGTGCTTGTCTAGCAAGCACAAGGCCTTGAGTTCAATCCCCAGCACTGACCCCCACCAGTGCCCTGCAAAAAGAAATTTACCACAGCAAACATATACATCTGTTTTCTTCCCAGAATACATGTCTTCTAATTTTCCTGTAGAGACCCGAACATTCATTGTTATCAGTCATTAATTTTGGCTTTTTTTTTTTAAGTATTGCAGTAAAAGACACATTCTCATTAGGCCCTCTCAAAATACTCTCCCTTGCTTTGAATATGCTTAGCCCACATTCTTGCCACTCTCTGAAGCAGTTCTGGGATTTCCTTTCATGAATGTCATTACAAGATGTGATTAAAAAATACAATGAATGCCAGGCAAAGTGGAGTATGCCTGCAATCCCAGCACTTGGGAGGCTGAGGCAGGAGGATTGCGGAGAGTTTGAGGCCAGCCTGGGCTACATAGTGAGTTCAAGGCCAGCCTGAATTACTTAGAAAGACCCTGTCTCAAAAAACTAGAAAAAAAAGAAAAAAAGAAAAGAAAAAAAAAGAAAAAAATACAAAGAATGCTGCTGCCCGGTGCCATCCAAAGGAAAGCTAGGCTTGGAAAAACCTTATTGTGTCATGTACCTTATTCCCTGGATCTGGCAACATGTGAATTCTAGCTCTTGTTCAAAATAAAAATGACCATAAAAGGTAAGCATTTTGAGTCAGTTCAGGACACTGAGGCAGCCAGGACATCACAACTCATGAAACAAGACTTTCAGAACTACTTGAGAAAGTAGCAAGAACAATGGGATAAATGTGTTCGAAGTGAGGGAGAATATTTTCAGGGGGATTAATGGCAATGTGACTTTTACTTTAACCAATTAAAAAAAATTAAACTACCACCATATATTTTGACCACACCACGTATATGATAATAGTAATAGTTACTGTGCTAAAAATAACATTTCCTAACTTCAGAATTGTTTTTAAAATTTATTGCTGATTTTAAAAGACACAGTGTCCCAAGGGGCCTGTTCTTAGTCCCATAGAGAGCAAAGAATTTTGCACCATTTGTGCTCCTTACTTTCTTATGTTTGTTTTGGGTTTGTTTTGTTTTACTTTCTTCAACATAAAGATGTTGTCCTCAGATAACACAGTATCTTAATTCTCTGTCACTCTGGAGTCTCATTTTACTCCTTCAGGAATGCAATTTCAAGATGATTCTGATTACCCTTTAGTAAATGTGTACTTTCTTTGTTCTAGAAAAGATAATCAATCGTGCAAACCAATAATGCACTTTTACATATAAGCCAACAAAATTAATATCTTGAAGAGGAAACCCATTTGTTTGCTTTATGTCTTAATTCTGAGTCATTTTTAAAAGTATCCCGTATTTGCTGGTTGCTAAGTCCTGGCTCCATTCCAAATAAACAGCTTCTTTGTATTTTATTTTTAAATTTGCATTTCCTTGAATAGCTAGGTCCCTTTTTATTGTTCAAGAGCATGCAGTTGTTTTAATTCCTGATGGTTTGTCCACTACAGAAATTTCTGATAGTCAAAATAATGAGAATGATGATGCTTTGATATGGAGGAAGTAGGGAAATAGATCTTTCTCAAAGGGCAAGAGGATCAAAAGATGGAGGCAAGGGTGAGGGACAGGAGAGAGAGGGATGAAAAAAGCAATTTAGGTATGTTATGTACATGTACCAACTCCAAACAGTAAACATTATGTACTACAATTATGTATTAATTTAAAATTTTTTTAAAATGACTAAGAAAATATTCCAAATTAAGGGAGTTCAAAGAAATATGGCAACTAAAAAAAATACCCATATGCCCACAAATTAGTTACTAGAAAATATTTAAGCATCATACAAAATACGGCCTCTTACATTCCACAGATACACAAATACAATTGCGTTATTTGGGAAAAAGTCATCTATCTTAAATTCAGCCTGATATTCCTGGTAAAACATGAGTAGGACTAGCTGTAGACACTTGGCAGGACTCTGTTAATTATTGTTGCCCTATTATTGCTTTTTGGTCCACCCTGTCTGTCCCTCACGCTGATTTATGAACTGCTTTTCATATTTACAAATTGGTTCATGAAACAATCTGGCCTGATAGAAATAAGTAATAGCCTATTTACACAACGTTGGGTATGTAGTTAATTATCTAAAAATGACTGCCTGAGACTGCAGTGGGAAAAAAGCATTAGGATTCAGCACGGAGTCTGCAAAATAAGAAGAGAAAAGAGCAGAAACCTGGAATGAAAAATTAAATATTAAATGGTGTGACATAAAAGTCCAATTTCATCCTTCTGCATCTGGATATCCAGTTTTCTCAGTACCATTTATTGAAGAGGCAGTCATTTTCCAATGTGTAAAATCAATTGATAACATATTTGTGGGTTCATTTCTGGATTCTCCATTCTGTTCCATTGGTTGGTGTGTCTTTTTGTGACAGTAGAATATTTTTTTATTGCTATCACTTTGTAGTGTATTTTCAAATCCAGCTTTGTTCTTTTTGTTCATAATTGCCTTGGCTAAGTAGGGGATATGTGGCTCCATATGAAATTGAGGGCTGTTCTATTAGTGATTATAGAAAATGATGAGGTAGTGTATATTTCAAAGTCAGCAGAAGAGCAAATGTTTTCATCAAAAAAAAAAGGATCTGAGATGATAGATATGTTAATTAGCTTGATTTTATTATTCACATTGTGCTCACAAATCATAACATCACTCTATATTGTACAGGTATATACAACTATAATTTGGTAACTTATAATCTAAAAATTAAAATTAAAAATAATAAGACTAAAAAATTAAAAATTAATAAGAGTAGCAATAAGAATATTTCTTATTCAGAGTGGCGTTTTTAAAGTATTATGAAAGATAGCTAATGATGTCATCCTATAGGTGAATAATTGAGTAGATCATGGGTCATCTATAGGACAAAATCCTGAGCATATATTAAAGTATATTCATACTGGGGATTTAGCTCAGTGGTTAGAGTGTTTGCCTTGCAAACACAAGTCCCTGAGTTTGATCCCCAGCACCACCCCCCCAAAAAATAAAGTGTATTCATGGAGAATACCAAAGACTAAAAAAAATTGTTACCTGTAGGTTTACTAAGCAGCAAATTAAGTTGTCCATTGAGTATAATTTTAACTTTATCAAACAATATACTTTCTGGGAGTATAGCTGAATGTAGAGCAACTACTTAGTGTATACAAGGCCTGGACTTCAATTCTAGCATCAGAAGAAAGGACATTAATAATAAAAACTGTGATAATGAGACAATGTGTCATTTTTATTCTCTTATCAAGTTTTCTATATTTTGCAGATCCTTTAGGTGTGTTGTGATCTTAATGTTACATTAGATTTATAGTAGTAAAGGTACATAATCTTATTTCTTTATAAGCATATAGTTTGAAAATAATAATAGCTATTATTGCAATTAAAGAGTATGTCTACTATGCACCAAGCATTGAACTTCTATGTGCATAACTCTCTTCAGGTTATTAAATGTACATGATTATAATTCCAGTGACTCTTAAGGTCAACGGCCATGCGGCATAAACCTTAATAAATGAATGGTACGGCAACACCCTTTCTGTTCATTCCAAAGTGTCACGGGACCACAATTCTAACAGTGCATTATAATGTTCTGACCTCACCTTTCCAATAAATTGGATTACAATGTAAGCCATTCTAAATGTCTTTGAAAGAAGATGGATGAATGTTATGCTGTCATGCAGGTACCTCCGGGGAATCTGTCTTGAGAAGAACAGGTAGTCAATGCTTTTGCCTGTAGCTGGACCTATCTTGTTATACTTTAATTTGCTATCTGCCAATAATGTTTTCACATATACAGAATGAATACTTTGAATGTGAAAAGTTAGAAACATAGTTCAAATAATTTAAGTCCTCAAGCCATCCATTTTGTGATCTTTGGTACTTTTAATTCCATGGAAGATTTATAGTATTTGCCTGCTTCAGCCCCAGTGTGTGTACTTTCCTTGTGGATGTGTTGATTAATTACGGAGGTGACTGGCCACTGCTGGGCAATCATATTAGGCAAGGAGGACAAATGAAAACACAAGGAGCAATCATTCTTAGAGATGTTCGTTGTTGCATCTCACACAGAAGACAGAAGAGACAAATAGAACTCCACCCAGGGACATCGCTGTCTCTGTTGATGATCTAAGGAATTCTTGCTGAGCAATTTTTTTCTCATGAAGAGCTCATGCAGTCAGCACACCTAACCATAAGCATTACAAAATCTAGAAATGCCAAACTCTTGAATGATCAAAGAGTCTAATTTTATGTTTTGTAGAATTCTACAAACTAAACTATGGATTTATTAGTATCTGCTTGGCTAGGAGTCACTGTCTGAGGCTCAATGATCCCTCCTTTTGCAGAGATCCTGAAGGGTCTCTGGTGACCAAATTTATATTTCTGTGCTTTTCCTCCAACCCGTACTAAATAATTTGGGGAGACTTTGCACCTAATCTAAATTGGGCCAATGAAATTCTCATGGGAGTTTGAATTTTGGAACACACTGACTCCAAGATGGAAGTCATTTCACTGATATCAGTGGTTTCCAGAGAGATTCCTATAGCTCAAATTCCTGCAGCTATTGCCAAGTTGACAAGTTGTGACGATTACTCAGCTTTCCTTGGTGCTCATGATGGGATTTGGGAGCAGCAGAAACAAACTTGGGATTTGGGACTTGGGAGCAGCAATAAAAGTTGAAAAGAAATGAAAACATGGTAAAGTCTTGGCATGATGTGTAGTTTCCTTAGGCAGTATCTATTACATGTGCTGTATCTATTGAGTTGCTGATCATAATATAGCAGTGGTAAATGTAGTCATTTTTGCAGACTCTGGGACTTTTAAACTACTCACAGCACCCACATTTGTAAGGCGTTAATTATTCATTATATAGACAATGCTCTTCTGACTTCGCAAGTCACTTCATAAGAACTCTAGTGTCACCCAGCTTGTCAATCAAGGGTTTAGCATAAGATTTCAATGCATGTCCTGATTTTGATTTGATGTAATTAACTAACCAAATGAAAATAAGGGGTCTGAAAATGAGGGAAATAAATTGAAATGTGTAGAGAAGTGAGATGCTAATGATGTTCGTAAGTATAATGGTTCTAAGAATATTTGATTATAATTTCATTTAAGTATATAATTCTTTTATACTGTAATAAGAAGTATGTATAGTATCGGGTGTGCTGTCGTTATTGTTGTTGTTTTCATCAATTTGAGGGAGTCCATGCTTAGTCATATAAGATACTTAAGGCAAGTACTTCACTGTTTTATTAGTATTTTCTCAACGATATATAAATAAAATACAGTATAAAATAAACTGGTGCTGAGGGAGACTTAAGACCATAATTTTCATCATACAAAGTCCCTGCTTTCATGTTTGTGTGCCCATTAAGTAGACATAATGTTAAATTTGTAAGGCGATTTTATGTTAGCAAAATATACTTTAAATTTTTATTTATACATTATATATTGAGGTTAACAATTAAGTTTTTACTTTATTAAAGGTTTGCACTTAGAAAAAAATGTGTGAAAAGCACCAGAGTAGCAGGGTTTCTTGGCTTGTGTCCCACTGAACAGATAATTGTTTGTTCTTGGGGACTATTCTGCGTTATGGATGTGTACAGCATCTCTGATCTCCACCCACTAGATGCCAGTGTCAAACTTCAGTCCCAACATAACAATAAAAAAGTCTCTAGACATTGCAGAATGTCCCCTGTGCAGCAAAATCATTCCTAATGGGGAAGCATTATCTAAGTCACAGAGCCATAGGCCCTGCCACACAATAGAAAGTCCCAGAGCCTGTTCACACTTTTTATTTATAAGCCAGTGTTAAACAAAGAATATACTGAAGTAGACAGATGAATTTTTAAAAGCATTGTTAAAAATATTTGTGTTGTTTCACTTAGAGTATTTAAACACTATACAAATTATAAAATAATGTTGCAGAACCATGGTTTCAGACAACTAAAGGTATTCATGATACATTGGTAAGTGAATAAATTTTGAGTTAAATATCCCATATGACCATAGATACAAGAAGAAGGAAGAAATATAGTTAAATCTCTTTATGAGGTAAATCTTGAAACACAAATGGTCTTCAGATTTTTTGTAAATCACTTCAAAAATTTTTAATTAAACTTTAAAACTCCTTATACTAGGGCTTACTGTTCAAATAAATCTAATTAAATTAACAAATGTATTGCTTACCAAGGGCTTCAAATGAATGTCTAGATGTGAATTTTTTTTTTTTTTTTTGGTGCCGGGGATCAAACTCAGACCCTTGCACTTTCTAGGCAAGCACTCTAACCACTGAGCTAAATTCCCAGCCCATAAATCTTAATCTTCATAAGGAAAACCAAAAAGAAAGAGCTAGAGTTTTTTCTAATAAGGTCTTTAAGAAGAAAGCATCCATATTCCCACTAACATAAATGACCAAGTCTATCAATTTACCTTGACAACCTCCCAAAAATGGTCTGATGTGTATTCAGAGAACCTTTATATGTGCATGGGTGTTAGAGAAGGTTTATTTCATGTTGTGATGTGTCACAAAACAAAGTTTTGGTCACGATGGTGATCCATAAGGTGATAAAGGAGCTGAAAAATTCTACTGCCTAGTGATGGTGTAGCTATTCTAACAGCATAGCCAATGATCACATATTAACAGTGATACTGATGTAAACAAACCTGCTGTTCTGCCAGTCATTTAAAAATACAGCATATATAATTATATACAGTATATAATACTTTACAATGATAATAAACAACTCTGTTACTGGTTTATGAATTACTATACTTTTTATTATTTTAGAGTGTACTCCATCTACTCATTAAAAAACTTACTGTAAAACAGTATGACATGTTACCCTGACAGCATCCTCCTGCAGCTCATGTTTGCAGTGTCTTGATTGCATCAAGAGATCACTCTGCTGGGCTGACTCTATCATCCAGGTTTGTGGAAGTCACTCTATGATATTTGCACAATGACAAAATCACCTAAGAATGCATTTCTCAGAAGATGTCCCTGCTATTAAGTGATATATAACTGTTTAGATATACAGGTAGATATATAAATATGACATGTATATATGTATAGACTTGTAAATATACACACATTTATAGCACATTGTAATACAGAATATATTTTGTATGCACATACTCACAGAGTAAAGAACATATTATTACAGTAATATTCAAAGCATTTTTATTTGAAAAAGTAAAACATAAGAAACAACATAAATGCCCACTAAAGGATTATTAGGAGAGTATATTACAGTATTTGTATACGACTGAATGTATTATTGTACATTTTTTAAAAGATGGTTTTTTTACTGATATAGAATCAAATCTAACATGTATTGTTACAGAAAATAACCAAGGTACAAAACAGTGTGTGTGTTTGGCTACTATGAAAGATTTTTCCACTAAGAAGACACAGCTGCACTTCTGTTTCATAGAGTAGTTCTAGGAAGTTTCAAGCCTTGTACCTCCTGGAGCTTAAAGTAGAAAGATACTATTAAATGTGACTCTTTTAAATTCTTTAAATGATGATTACATTTTCTGACGGAGGGCCATTTAATTTTTTGTAACATGTTTTCAATTCCAAAGTGATATCAAAAGTTTGTAAAAGTGGAACAGCCATATGGTTTTCAGTTACTTTTATACTCCACAGTCCAGGAAATCATCCCAAGTTAGAGAAAATGGAGGGATAATGGAAGTGTAGGTGGGATATCTAGAATCAGGGTCCCAGAGTTTAGCATAAGCACCTAAGTGAAACTGGAGCTGATAAATATGGTGTAAATACTTATTCTAGGACAGTGTTTTTTTCCTTGTTATTTGCTACTGGCTCGAGTGTAAGTGGGCCAGGGTTTCAGAGATGAATCTGAAAAATCTAACAGTGGAGACTGTGAGGTGCCATAAGTTACAGAAGACTGTAGTTTATTGTTATTGTATTAGGTTGTCACAGGAAAGGAAAGTGGAGTTTGATCCATAATATAGATTCCTTCTACTTACAAAATTTGCACATATTTCCAGACCTATTTTCAGGATGCCAGTAAATATGAGAAGGGCTATAAGACAGTAAAAACTGTAATATTGGCCCTCATTTAGGGAACACCCAATAAATACAAGGAGCTAAGCTGAGAGCTATTCATACATTAACTCTCTTAATAATCACAACAATCCTAAATACTGGATGCTTTCATTGATGAGGCACTGAGCTTCAAGGAGATAATTAATTAATCCAGACTCACACCATCGGTGAGAAGGAAACTGAGACTTAACCCAAACTGCTACCTTAAAAATTGTTAATCACAAAAATTTTAACAGCTATATTGTGATATCATTGACATAGGGTTATGACAATGATTTAATTATATTAATTATTAATGTGATAGAGTCCTCAGTAAAATACTGCCAAGGGAATTCAAGAGCATACTAAAAGAATAATACATGACTAAATAAAATGTATTCCTGCTGTAATAAAGGATGCAAGGATGAAGAATTAAAACCACAAGATCAACTCAAAAGATACAGAAAAAAAGGCATTTGAAAAAAAATTCAGTGTCTTTTTATTATAAAAACTGTGAACAAAATGGGTATAACAGGAACTTCCCTCAGTAGAATAAAGATCACATATGAATAACTCAAGGTTATCCTCACCTCAACTGGTCTTGGGATCACAGCTAAAGACATCATACTTCCTGACTTTACATTGTAACACAAATCTACAATAATCAAAAACAAAATGGTAATGGCATAAAAACAGACATACAGACCAATGGAGCAGCATAGAGAACTGAGAAATAAACCCATACATTTACAGTTGTGATAGTTATGCTAGATTGTCAAATTGACTGGCTTGAGAGCCAGGTAAGGTATTAGTAACACACGCTTCTGGAGGTGTCTTGGTGGTCCTGGAGGCATAATCTGATGTACTCTATCTGGCTCATGGCCCCTTCCTCTCTGCCACTGTTGCCCTACTTTGTTTCTGGTCTCCATGAAGTAAACAGCATTCCTCCACCAACCCCTTCTACCACGAGGTTTTCCTTTGGAGCTAGCCAACCATGAACTAAACCCCCTGGAACTATGAGCCAAATGAAACTTTTCCTCCTTTAATTTGTGAGTCTCAGATACTTTTTTCCCAGCAATAGGAGAGCTGACCAATACAACAGTCAACTCATCTTCAGTAGGGGTGTCAAGAACCCAAAATAAAGGGTAGCATTTTCAATAAATTGTGTTTAAAAAACTGAATAGCCATGTGCAAAAAATAAATTAAATTTGGCTTCTATCTCAGGTCACACACACAAAAATGAACTCCAAACGAATAATGACTTAACCATAAAAATTGAAACAGTAAAATTACTAACAATACATAGCAATAAACTATCTTGACATTGGTCCTGGAATTTCCCAGTTTCTCTCCTCTCTCTCTCTCTCTCTCTCT
>PVJO010010311.1:0-64934 GCA_004026905.1 Hystrix cristata
TATACACGGTGGACAAAAAGTTCTTTCAAAAATATATATGTATTTTGCAAATTTTTTCTCTCAGTCTGAGGTTTGTCTAGTCATTTTTTAAATGTACATTTTGATTAGCATAAGTTTAAATTTGAGGAAGTTTAATTACCAATTTTTGTATGGTTATTAATTTCTGGGGTCTACATAAAACATTCTTTCCTACCTGTAGGTTGCAAAGATACTCTTTTTCTTATAGGCCTTCTGGGATTCATTTTTATGTTTGATTCTAAGACCATGTTGGACTTACTTTTTTGTGGGTTTTATAAAATAGAAACGGTGATTCTTTTTTCATATATTTATATATATGCATTTCTAGATGGGCACATTGTTTAAAAATAATAATAATTTCCTTTCTCCAGGAGACTTTGTAGGATATCAAATTACCATAAAGAGTAGATCTTAATTTTGGACTCTTTATTTAATTTCATTAATCTATGTCCATGTAAATAAATATCAGACTATTTTGATTACTATAGTTTTATGATAACTTTTGAAGTCAGGTAGTATAAGTCCTCTAACTTTGTACTTTCTCAAGCATTTGTATGTCCTATCTTTTTGCGTTTCCACAGAAAGTTTAGAATTAACTAGTCAATATCTACAAAAGACCACAGTAAGATTATAACTATGATTGCCTTGAATATGTAGTTTAAGTTAGGAATAAACTTAACAATATCCAGGTTTCCAATACATAAGCATGGTATAATTTTCTATTTTAATCTTACTTTACATCTCTCAAGAACATTTTGTAGTTTTAAATGCAGAGGTCTTGCATATCTTGTGTTAATTTACTCCTGTTTTTGAATTGTGTTAAAATAGAATTTGTGTATTTAATTTTATAATTCTTGAAGCTAACATATAGAAATACAGGGGCTGGGGACTTAGCCAAGTGGTAGAGTACTTGCCTAGCAAGCACAAGGCCCTGAGTTCAATCACCAGCAACCCCCCCAAAAAAATATAGAAATACAATTGATTTTTGTATATTGGTCTTATACCCTGAGACACTGCTAAGTTCTAATAGTTACCCTATAGAATCCTTACAATTTTCTACCTAAATATTCATATCACTTGAAAGTAGAAATAGCTCTAATTCTTTTATTATGATCGTCAAGGTTTTTTTGTTTTTAAGTCTACCTTATTGCACTGAATAGAATCTCCAGTGTAAGGGTGAGTATAGGTGGCTGAGGTAGCCATTACTACTTAGGCCCAAAGCACTCAATATTTCTCCTTTCAATATTCTGCTAGCTTGTGGCTTTTCACAGATGTTCTGTATCAGGTTGAGGAAGATCCTTCTATTCCTAATTTTGCTGAAAATTCATAAATGATGCTGACTTTTGTCAAGTCCCTTTTCTGTTTTTATTGAAATAATCATATGATTTTTTTTCCTCTACTCCATTAATACAGGGAATTACCTGATTGAATGCCAAAGCCTAAATAGCCTTAAGATAATCTAAGATAGACCCTACTTGCTCATCTTGTCCTTTGACATATGTCACTGGGTTTTATTTGCTATTATTTTCTTCAAATTTTTGTGGTATGTTCACTAGGACTATTACTCTAATTTTTCTCTTTTTGTCATTTTGTACTCTCTGCCAGGTTTGAGTAACAGAATTAATGCAGTCCCTAGTACAATTGATGAGAATTATTTCCTCTGATTCTACTTTCTCAAAGATTTACATCCAGATATTACTTTTTTCCTTAAATGTTTTATAAAATACATTCATCTTGTAAGAATCCATCATATTTGGAAGAGGAGATTGGTAATGATAATATGGAAGAGGAGATTGGTAATGATAATAGTTACCATCTTATGAAGTTCTCCAATATTTCAGCTATTATAATAGGCCTATTACATATTAACTCATTTAATATTAACAATAACTCTTGGGGAGAAGGGGGGAGAGTAGGTCAGTTATTGGCAGGGCCTAAATCAGTTTCAATTCTAAGTAAGATATTTCCATTCAGTTAAACTATCTATCAAATTTATATTTATAGTCTCTTCATCAATGATAAACTCACTGCATGGACAATCATTCCAGCAACCAAATGTATATCTATCCAATTCATTATATTTCCATCATTCATTTGACAGTATTGATTTTTATGGTACTGGGGATCAAACCTAGGGCCATCACTTTGAGCTACATCCCCAGCCTTTTTTTATTGTTTATTTTGAGACAGGGTCTCATTAATTTGCCCAGGAAGAACTCAGACTTGAGATCCTCTTATGTCAGCCTCCCTCAGTGCTAAGATAACAGGTATGTATCACCTCACCCAGCTGATAATACTGATAAATATTAACTGATCACTGGTCGTGGGTCAGGTACTACGTTGGACACTGTTCTAGGCTTAGCAAACAAAAAAAATCCAAATACTTGCCTTTGTGAAGCTTAAATTCTGTTCTTCTAAACAACAAATACAAGCAAATGATTAGGTGGTAAGTGCTTCAAAAATATACAACCATGCAGAGTAAAGAGGTTGGGAGCAGGGTTTGTTTTAAAGAAGATGATGAGAATAGACCACACTGAGAAGGTAACACACCTGAGCAAAGACCTGAAGAAGGTAAGGGAGACAGCAATTCAGCTCTGGGGAAGAAGATTATCCCAGGTGATTCAAAAGGTGTGGATTAAGTTTGCTAGGAGTGAAGGAAGAAACGCCAGGGCCAGTGTGCCTAGGATGGAGCAAATGAAGTGGAAAGAAGCAGGAGAGAAAGTCAGAAGCCAGATGAGACTAAATAACATAAAGAAGTGAAAGGAGACACTATAGAGATTCTGGCTCAGAGTATGAGAAACATGGGAGCCATACAGGGTTCTGAGCAGGAACATGACATGGTATACCTCACATGTTTAAAGTGCTATCTCAAGAGTAGAATTAAGGGCTGGGGATGTAGTTCAGTGAGAGTGCTTGTCTAGCACGTGCAAGGCTCTGGGTTCAATCCCCAGCACCAAAAAAAAAAAAAAAAAAAAAAAAAAAAAATAGGAAAAAGTAGGAGAAGGGGAGAAAGGGGAGAAGCTGAGAAATCAGTTAGGAGGCTATTTCCTTAGCTCTTAGGGTTATTGCAATGGAAGTGCTGGGATTCTGAATATATGGTGAAGATCAAGCCAACAGGATTTCTTTGGGGTTTGTTTGTTTTTGTGGTCTACCAATGAGCCACATCCACGGCCCCAACAGGATTTCTGGATGGAAAAAGTTATGGACTATGAAACAGAGAAGAGGATGACTTCCAAGATTTTGTCTTTAACATCCAGGAGAATGGACCTGCTCTTAAATGAAAAGAGATAGACTTGTGAGGGTGAGATAAAAGAAGAGTTCAGTTTAAATATGTTAGGCTTTAGAAATAGTAAAGTCCATGGATGAGTGAAATTGTTTTCCAATAAACTCTTAAGTTCCTTGCAGTTTAAGAACTGGTGTGCAGTTTGGTGGAAGAGTGTTGGCCTCACATATACAAGGCTCCAGGTCTGATCCCTATACCTCAAAAAGAAAAATAAAATCACGGAATTAACTAGTAACTGGGCTTCATGCCATAATACAACTTTATCCGAGAAATATTCTTGTGACTATTACTATTATAAAGAAATAAACCAAGAATTTCATTTTAGGGCTTCCAAGTAACAACTAGGCCTTGAACTGATTTCTGTTGTTCACAAAATTATCTTAACTCTATTACTAAACCGTCATTATCATAAAACAATTACTTAAACTGTGATTCACTCTTGAACTTTAGGAAGGCTTATAATTTTACAAAGCTGGTTACAAAGGGAAATTACTGCCCTTTGGAACAAGCCTTCTGGCAATTAGGACACTGATTGACACAAGAGAAAAGCCACAGTCAATTCCTCTTGCCTCTTCTTCTTGCCTATGTAGTGTGTACTTATTGCTGGGTCAATAAGGTGCTAACATCCAGCAGCCCAACAACCACCACAAAGGATGTACCTGAAATGCAACAGTCGGCCTCTGCCCTAGACACAAGACTCAGTTTAAGGAGGTGCCCGGGGCTTTGTCTTGGCTCCTGCAACCAGGATTCTGGCCGCTTCGGTCAGTGTCTGAACACCCCAGAGAGCCATGACTCCCCACCATTCATCAGCACCAACCAAGAGCACAGCTCACTCCACGGGCCCATGAATCATGAAATGAGAAACTGCCTGCTACTCTAAGTAGAAAGTGCGTGATGGAAAAAGGTTGTAATTGGAAGGTCACTATAAACACGTCTACTTTAAAATAACTAACAGGAATGGGCCAAAACAGTATACTCCCTGCAAAGTTTCAGGGGGTGCAATGATTAGAGACATAAAACATCAAGCTAGAGGTCAAGACATAAGAAATACTAGCACTCTAAGAGGTTGAAGCAGGAAGATGGCAAGCTCAAGTCCAGCCTGGGCAAATTAGGACTTAGCAAGACCTTGTCTCAAAAAACAAATAAATAAAAACAAATTTTAAAAATAATAAGTAAGAATGGTTGGGGATGTAGCTCAGTGCAAAGATCCTGGACTCAATTCCCAGTACCAAGAAGGAAAAAAAAAAAGACACTGGAAATATAGGTATAATGCCCTAAATAAAAGCTACTTCTATTTTAACAAATATCTAATCCAAAGAAGGTGATTGAATAAATGTCTAAGTCAATAACAGTGATTGAAAATATCCAACAACACTGAACCAGAGCCCACAATACAGCTGTGTAACCAGATACATCAAGCTGGGGTGGTGGCTCAGTGGTAGAGCACTGGCCTAGCATGCTCGAGGGCCTGGTTCTACCCCCAGCAACCTAAAAAAAATGTACTTATGCTTAGCCCACAATTTGTCTATGTTCTATCAGGTTGAAGAGTGTAGGAGCTACTCAGTTGTGGGTAGATTTTTGCGATTCTACCCTGCCTAGAAAAATGAAACACATTGAAGAAAATGCAAAGGTGAAAGTCTAAAGGCACCTCACTCGTGTCCTCCTTGGGGAAAAATAGAGCTCAAGTGACTCCAAGCTTAAAAGACCTTGGAGAGCTATTATTTTTCAGTCATAAAAGGATTCTGAAAAAAAAAAGGATTCTGATTGTTTCACTCAGGGGATGAATATCTAGCTAGAGATAAAAAGAGTAAAGGAAAAATGAAATTTAATATTCAGAGCATGAACTTGAGTTAAACACAGTGTATATACTCTTAGGAGACAAAGAAAAAAACTTCAGGAAACCTACACCTTAGAGAATTGCAAATCTGGTAATGTTTCTTTCAACAGTACAAATGCCTGTTGCTTAAAGAATTCAATAGGAATATCAAAATGAAAACAAAACCCTTCCATGATTCTTACTTTTTTCTGTTTATTTTTCAAAATTCTCCAACAAATACTTTATCTCTTATAATCACAAAAATATAGTTTTAAATCATCCTTTAGAGACAGAGGAAGTTATATTAAATATATTGAAAACTACTAAGTACATTGAAAGGAATGAGACTAGTCTCTTAAAATAACCACGAAGCTAAACTCTGAAAATATTTAAAGATGGACCAAACAAAAATTGAGACTAAAAGTAAAGGAATTAAAAAAAAAAAAAAACCATCTGCAAAGGTCTTAAACTTAATAATTCCTGGCATATGGAGGAAGGGTGATTCTTACTGACTATATTTATTAAGCACCCACCAAATGTCAGGCACAGTTCAAAGTTCTTAATTTCATACAATTCTCCTAAAACTCCGTGTTTTCCTAAACTCCTAGAATAAACAAAAACCCATAATCACTATATGTCAGCTTTCTTTTTATAGAATAGATCATCTTGCTCCAGGAAATGTTTTCACCAAAGATTTTTTTATAGATTTTTATTAAAATTTATACAAAATTACACAAACTTACAGGCCATTACACAAGCTCACAGACCACAATACATTGTGTCTTTTGCTTATGACAGTGAGCAATGTAAACAACCACATAAATGCAGCATCAAGTCACAATTACTTAAAGTTACTATAGTACCTAGTGTACTTGTCACTGTTTTAAGTTTGGGTTATTAGGTTCTTGTTTTTAAGATATCATTATTCCTCTGGAGTCCCATTCCCCTCTCTCTTTGTCCTCTTTCTTCTTCCCTTGAACCCTTTGTCTATTAGCTTATATCTAACACTTTGCCTTTTTGCATCCATTGTTTACCCTTTTCTTCTGTTTGTATTTTGCCTCATTCAAATGAGGGATACCATATGGTATTCATCAAAGATTTAAATGAAGGTATAGAACACCTGTTCATTAAGCCTGGATGTGTGACCATACAGGAAAACATTAGCTTGTACACCTTAAATATTTATAATTTTATATGCCAACAATACCTCAATAAAGCTAAGGAAAAACTTGTGGGTGACATAAGCTGAAAGAATTTTCAAATACATGAGATGATAAGAGAAGGATTCAAATAGATTTTAGGGAGCAGAAGAGAAGGACTAAATCTAACAATATGAAATTAAGCGGGTATAATTGTTAAGGACCAAGCAACCAACTATAAAAATGTGGATTACAAGAACCATGGCTTGGCAGTTAGCAATAAAGCCAGTTTAAAAAAAAAAGATAGAGTGGGTTTATTCTGACCATATGTACAATATTAAAATAAATAATGAGGTTTCACTGACAACCAGACCATAGGCGGTAACAGAACAGCTAAAATGCAGCAGGTGTTGCTGCTGCCCAACTGGAATCTAGTCAGGCTAATCTGAAACATTACCTTCATTGTTCTTAGTTACTTCACTTTAGAAAGACTGGGAGCAAAGGAGAAAGAGTACACAGGAGAAGGGACACAGAACTGTCATATGTGGAAGGTTTGTCAAGACAAAGAGAAGGAATTCCAGGTGACATCATCTTCATGAAAAAGGAACTTGCTTGTTCTGTACTCGGGAACAAGAAGTGGGATTTCAGATCATCTGAGGAGTTTTCTAAACGAGCAGAGCTTTCCAGCGAGTAAACGAGCTGATCAAGAGGATCTTTGATTTTCTTTCCAAGCCTAAAATTGAAGAGAAGAATGCTTGGAAGCCAGGTGTGGTGGTGCACACCTGTAGTCCCAGCACTCGCAAGGCTGAGGCAGGAGGATCGCCATGAATTCGAGGCTGGCCCAGGCTACATAGTGAGTTCAAGGCCAGCCTGAACTACGTAGCAAGACCTGTCTCAAAAAAAAAAAAAAAAAGAGAAGAAGGCTTGAAATACAGAATTGTCCAAGAAACAGAAGAAGGCAACATGATAGGGATCCAAAAGGAAAACTGAGAAAATCAGTCGAGAAGATGCATGGCCAGTTAAAATGTGAAATAGACACAACAGTGACAGGACACAAGGACACACTGTTATTCAGTAAGTGCAGCTCACACAGCACTGAGTGACTAGGAGTAACCATGAAAGCCATCCACTGCCTCAACGAGCCTCTAGGAGCAACCCGTACTTCAAGAAATGTACACAGAGACAAATGGGGCACTGTTTAGAGATGGGAAAGATTATAGCTCAAGGCCTTGTTTGCCGATGAAGTTCATACCATGACAGAAACATAGCTAACATCTGCATGCAGCTGACCATAGAGACACAAAAGAAAGACACTCCACTGGCTTCAGACCATGTAGATGCCGTATCGCCCAACTGGCAGGTGTCTTCTTCAGCATTTTTAAGAAGGACGAGATATTTTTGTCTCAGAAAGAGAGGGCAGATAAATCCAGCAAGCAAGGAAAATGGCATGTCTGTTGGGTTCATGGTCAGAGTCTGTGCTTTAGTGTGAGATCACGAGAATATCTGTGAATAGCACAGCTTTTAGACTTTTTCCCAAGGCCTTTAAAAACAAGGAGATAGGAGCCTGCGATACTAGCGTTTTTTCAGCCTATCATTGTCTGATGTAGCCAGGTGTAAGAATTCTAAATATTAAAACATTCCAAGGCGGCCAGAAAGTTTATTTTCTTATGTGAATGAGCCCTTTATTTCAACTCTGACAAATTTTTCTTTGGATTAAAGCAATCATTTTACCTAATCCCTCTGGTCCTCAGTGCTACACACAGCATTTACATTAGGAAGGAGATTAAACAAGAAGAGACAGTTCCACAGTCCCCAGGCAATCAGAACAGCACTCAGGGCTTCTCAGCAGAATAAATGGGAAGGGCTCCAAAAGAGCAGCGAGCAAGGTAGGTAGCCACAAGAGAGAAAAAGAAAGCAACAAAGGGAAAAAAAATCCTCTTCTCCCAGCTGGGGCAATAACAGCGGTAAGAAAAACCATCAATCCCAACCACACTGCCTGTTTTATTGAAGCCTTAGGCCATTTTCAAAGTATACTTCTTGTCCTCTGGGTGGGATTTTCACAAGTAATAGAGTGCTTGATCCCACTGAGAATTTTGAACAACTTTAAATCCAGATTTTCTGTCCACAGCTATGAAATTCAGATTTTTGCATCAACTTACTTGTGTATGTGATGTTTTCTTTCACTTGCGTATTCATGTATGTCCATTCAGTGCGTGTTTATAGAAAATTTTACTACACACTCATCATTTTTCTAAGCCCTGCAGGCACAGAAGTAAATAATAGAGGGATATGCTTTCATGGATCTTTATTTTATGGGGATATACAAACAACAACCAAAAACACAAAGAATAGAAAGAACTATGATTAAAATAAAAGCATCAGAACAGGGCTTGGACTGAAGGTCAAGAAAAACCTCTTTGGGGTGGCGGTATCTGAAGAGGGAAGGATGTCCAAAAACCAGATACATGACCATGTGGAGGAGATTCCCAGGCAGGACAAAGAGTCACGCAAGGATCTGGGCAGGGATGAGCTAAGCATGTCCAGGACCACAAACAAGGTCAATATTGAAACATCCAAGAGAGACAACATGAGGTGGTGACACACAGGGCTCCAGGGAAGCACTGGGGCATAGATTTTATTCCAAGGGAAACTATTTGTCATGAAGCAAGATAATGTCATGATTGGATTTATATTATAAAGATCATTCTCAGTGCTGAAGGAGCGTAGAAGTGGAGAATGGTGGAGAAAATTAGTGACCCATTTCCCTCCCAAAGTTGAGAAGATAATACCTGAGTTTAATTGGTTTCCTGGAATTATCTAATAAATTATGATAAATCAAGGTAATCATGCTTTAGTTTTTTAATAAGCTTAGATAAGCTTTAACATGATCTAATATGATATATAAGATAATCAAAGGAATAAAATGTTTTTATCATGTACTATTAATCTACATTTGCTACTAAGTAGTAATTGCAGATGAACCTAACCCCTTGCAAAGAACAGGTGCTTCATTTACCCATCCAGCAAACTGAGATGGAGAAGTGTTGGAGAACTGACTACAGGCGCACAACTCAGGAAAAGACTCAAGTTGTATAGACAATTGTTTATCAGATGATCCCACACTGACACTTAATAATGAGGACAGTGTAGAGAACACCAGAATCCTCATCTTTGGGTGCAATTGTTTTTTTCCTTTTTTGCAATGGGGGATTAAACCCAGGGCCTCAGTCATACTAAGCACAACTTTACCACTGAACCACATCCCCAGCACCAAGACAATCAATTTTAACTGGTTTTCCAATCCAAAAGATGGCAATGGAATCACGTTTTCTGGAATTAAAGGCATAGTGGTAGAGAACTCCTGCACAGGCACTTTGCCCTGAGTACTTCACAAGGAGGTAATTAGGTTCCACATCTGATAGTCACAGACATCTGACAGGATGCATCACCCATTATGTCTTTTCACCCAGCTCTCAACTCCTACTGAAAAATCCAAAGGTCATTACTGTGGCTTGTGTTTATCACAATGCCTAGAGAGACAATATGAAGGATAATGAACAAGTACCTCACTGTATATGATCTGTGTGTCCAGAAAACATTAATGGATGCCTCCTTTCAGAAAACTACATTAAAATCAGTATATCTTACAGGCAGTGGGGGGAGACTGGAGAATATGTGAAACCATTTGCATGAGCACACAGTACCACATATGAACAATGACGTTATCATTAGAGTTTGGATAATTCATCCTTTCTCTCTCTTATCTACAGCACTTAGACACCACTAGATGGCACCAAGTCATTTTTCTGTTTTTTATTTTGTTTCCTTGTATTTTTTTCTCCTTACAGAAATCTGGCATGCAGAATATTGACAATGGAAATAATTTTTAGTCTCTGTATTGCCTTAATAGAATTAACAGTCTTCATATTCTCTGGGGAAGCACAAGGATGATCAAGCTAACTTCAAAATACTGATGAATTGCAAAATGGATGAGAGTATCTCTACCTCTACTAACCACAAGGAAGTCTGAGAGGAGCAATGTGCTCCATATTTCATTCCCACATGATTCTGTGGATCGTTTTTTCTAAATGATTCTAATCTCCTTTCTTCCTCCTTGTACTTCATTTTCACTAGTTTTGGGTTACCCTCCACACTCTAAATAAACAAGTTTCTAAAATCCTCCTATATGTCCTTCAAATAGTCTTAGCTTCATCCCTTCCTGTCTTATCCCGATTGCTAAAATCCTAACACAGACCTAAAATTCTCACTCTGTGATCTTTTCAACTATCATTTTTTTCACTCTATCCTGAACATGAAAATGTGATTGATATTAAACACTGCTTCCTCATGTCAGTGTATGACTGAAGACCCTGTATACACCTTGTAATATCATTTGAATGCAGGCTAAAGTCTCACTGTGGCACTAGATTATTTCAGTTATCCTTTGCCTAACCAACTTTATCTTTTCCTATAACCTAACAGAAAAAAAATCCCTCTCCAATCAACCCACAAATTCTTTGCAAAACATGATTCTATTAGTGTGGGTTGTGATTTGTTTGGTTGGCTCATTGTTTGTCGGTAAAATATATGGGACATTTCAGATATTTTTCTTGTCATTATTCCCCAATAATACAGCGTAACAACTATTTATATCACATTAACATAATATTAGATATAATAAAAAAAATCCAGAAAAGATTTAGTATAGGAAGGATTACATGGGTTATACAAATACTACATATTTTATATAAGGAATTTGAGAATCTGCAAATTTGGGTAACTGTGAGGAGTCCTGCAACCAATTCCTTGTAGATTCTGAGGGACAACTATACTTACCAATCTATATTAGCTATGAAAAGAAAGATAGAAAATAGACACCAAGAGTTCAGAATATCCATTTAAGAATAAGAACCCTGGGACCAGAGTCATCAGAAATCACTTGGAGGATGAGGTGTTACTCCAGTTGGGAAGAAAAGGACAAATAGGACTTTAATAAGTTCATACTGCTTTGAAAAGATATGCATAGGATCGCTTGAAGTAACAGAGATCAAGTACTTTCATACCTCATGCCCAAATTTTGTTTTGCCATCTGAATTTTCTTTTAACCAGAAGCAAGTTTGTCTCAGTATTAAATTTGGGGTCTGTTTTTACAAATCACCTGACCAGAGACTCTGCAGGTCAGGAACTGGCCTCAGTTTGTTGAGATATCTCACTCCATATCTTCATGTGGTTTTGAAAAGAGCAGAGGCAGTGCCTAAAATATCACTTTTTAATTTTTATTTTTATTAGTACATGCTTGCAGTATACAATAATCACTTTCATCATGGGGAGCTGGTACATGTACATAACTCACCTTACTTTTTTTTTACTTCCCCTTTCCCTTTCCTCCTTCTATCTCTTGGACCCCTTCCCATTTGCAAAAGATCTCTTTTCCTGTTTCCTATTTTTTTTATTTTGCTCTTTAATTTATTTATAGTTTGGGATTGTCATATAAGAGAAACCATGTCGGGGTCGGGGATTTATCAGTGGTAGAGTGCTTGCCTAGCAAGTCAAGGCCCTGAATTAAATCCCCGGCAACCCAAAAAAAAGGAAAAAAAAAAAAAAAACCATGTGATGGTCAAGTTTGTGTGTCTGATTTACTTCACTTAACATTATGATCTCAAGGTGCATTCATTTTCCTACATCTGACTCAAATTTATCCTCTATAGCAGAGCAGTCAGTACTCCATTGTGTATAAATACCACATTTTCTCTATCCATAGATTTAGCTATTATAACTTGTGCTGCTATCAATATGAGCATGATGTATCATTGCAATATGATGTTTTTAATTCTTTTGGGAAAACACCTCAAATGGGGATAGCTGGGTCAAATGGAATTTCTATGTTTAGTTTTTGAGGAATTTCCAAACCAATTTCAATCCTGGTAGTGATAGTTCATTTTCTCACCTACAATGTAGAAAAGTTGCTTTTTTCCCCACAGCCTTGCCAGCACCCGGTATTATTTGATTTCTTAACGGTAGCCATTGTTTCTGGAGTAAGATGGAATTTTAGTATTGTTTTAATTTGCATTTCTCTAATAGCCAGAGATGTTGAATACATTTTTTTCATGTATTTATTGGCCATTTGTACTTCTTCTGAGAAGTGTCTATTCATTTCAGCAACCCATTTTTTGATTGGGCCTTTTATTTTGAGGTGTCTAATTTTCTTGAAATTCTAGATATTAGGCTTCTGTCCAAGGTGTAGCTGGCAAAAAATTTTTCGAACTTTATAGTCTGTTGGTTGTTTCTTCTGCTGTACAGAAGCATTTTAATTTGATATAATCCCATTTTTTGACTCCTGATGTTATTTCTTGAGAGCTTGTTTGGAGATTCTAGCAGGGGAATGCAGCTACTTGTATATCCTTGACCAAGGAAACAGTCCTCCTCTACTGGGAAGGGGGGCCATCCTCTGACCAAGCATGCAGCTTCAGGAGGGACACACATGGAGCGTTGAGGAAGACAACACCTGCCTAGCCAGCCAGATCCACTGAATTAACCCTACTCATCAATGGGGTGACAGATGTCACAGCCAGATTGCCCTCACGTCCTCTTGATATTATTTCTTGTGCATCTGGGGTTCTGTTCAGAAAGTACTTGCCTATGCCTATGTCTTCAAGAGTTTTACCTGTTTTAACTTCCATCAGATTAAGTGTTCTTGTTTAAATATTTAGATCCTTGATCTTTTGTGTGTGTGTGTGTGTGTGTGTGTGTGTGTGTGTGTGTATGTTGGAGAGCAAACTCAGGCCTTGTGCTTGCAAGACAAGCACTCTAACCACTGAGCTAAATCTCCAGCCCCTCAATTCTTTTCCATTGATGGTAATCATGAATTTCCTAAGGTACTCTTTGTCATGGTAACACCTTATTTCTCCATCAATTTTGAAAGATAGTTTTGCAGGATATATTGGCCTGGGTTACAAGGTTTTGTTTTTTTTCAGAGTTTAAAACACTTCACTCCTGGCTTTTAAGGTTTGTGTTGAGAAATCTGCCGTAATTCTAATAGGTCTACTTTTGTAAGTTATTTGTTGATTTTCCCTAACAGCTTTTAAGATTCTGTCCTTGTGTTAGACTTCTGGAATTTTGACTATGATGTGCAGTGTAAGATCCTTTTCTGATCATGCCTATTTTGGATCTATATGCCTACCTTATCTGTATGTTAAATTCTTTCTCCATACTTGGAAAGTTCTCTGCTTTTGTTTTGTTTTGTTTTGTTTTTGAAACAGGGTTTTGCCATGTAGTTCGGGCTGGCCTTGAACTCACTATATATCCCGCGTTGGTCTCAAACTGCCAATGATCCTACTGCCTCAGTCTCCCGAGTGCTGGGATTACCGATGTACACCACCATGCCCCACTCATCTGCTATTAGCTTTTGAAAAGTTTTTTATGCCATTAATGCTGTCTTCTGACTTTTCGCTAATTCAAATCAATTTTAAATTAGTCTTCTTTGCATGATCTAGCAGCTATTGGATCTATTTTCCATGGTCCCTTGTTGTTTTTAAGGGACCTCAGAGTCTGTAGTCTCTGCATCAGCCCTATCTTCTAGTTGTAACACTCTGTTCTCACTTAGTTACTTTTGCTACCCATACTTTTAATAAAATTTTTTATTTCCTGGATTTCTGTTTCATACATTTTCATAGACTCTAATTCTTTGCTAAACTAGTTATTCATATTTTGTATCATTTTGTTTAGCTCAGCTCACTTTTTATTAGTGTCTTCTATAAGCTCACTAATCATTTTATTATGTTTATTATTTGTTTAGTTGAACACCTTTCACTTACCAAGCACCATATTGATCTGTTTTCTTGTCTCCTCCTTTATCATTTTATATAATTCAGCCATTTGACTTTCAATTTCCACCCCATTAATGCCCCATGAATCAGCTTTGGGGAAGCTGGGGGTTTTTGGAGGGATTTTGTTGACCTGTTTTCTTGTGTTTCTACTGTGTGTGTGTGTGTGTTGTGTGTGTGTGTGTGTGTGTGTGTTGTTTGCACTGATGGTAGCAAGTTGATTATAGTGGAAAGATTTTGTTACTGGTATGGAGTAGCAAAGTTTAACTAGTGTCTGCTCTGGGTGTGGGTAACTAAGCTTTTGCTTCTATCAAGAGCTGATCACTTCTGTTTACTTGGGGAGGAGAGCGTACAGTGTAATTGGCCCAACGCCCAGTTCTCTGGAAATAAAACACAGTATTTGTTGATGACATGAACACAAAGCAGTTATCGGCATATAGTAAAAACCAATTAAGAGCAGCAATTATGCCAGCCTGGCAATAACAACAAAATCAGTAGCAATAATAGACTCAAAGACAAAGTGGATATTGACAAACCATACGAACCAATAAAAGTTACCCCTGTGCCACCCTTAACAGTAGAAAAGACATTTGTAATTATAATATGGACAGAAAGATAAGCCAAATATTGACCTACAGTAAATATTCAATAAATGCACCAACTACACCACTATTAAAATAGAAAAGAATTCAGCAATAATAGAACAGAGTTAACAAAATATCTAAAGGATAATAAGACTTAATAGTAGTATTAGTAAAGAAGGAGGGGTGGGAGAGAGAAAAATGAAACAAGTAAAACTTGAAAAATAAAGAAAAGGAAGATGAGAAGGAGACAGAAGTGAGATGAACAATTCTATTAAAGCGTAAAAGGAAAATAATAGAATTAGATAAAAGTAACAGAAAAGAGCAAGCAAGAAAAAAAGAAAAACCAGAGCAAAATAAAGCAAAAAAGGAAAAGCTGGGCAAAAGGAAAGAACAAAAGTAAATCCCCACAAAACACTAAGGAAAAAGAGAAATGAGTCCAAAAAAATCCTCCATATTATTGAATGAGAGATTTCTTTCCAGAGTCTGCAGTATTGGAATCCATCAGATATGGCAGAGAGATAGTGAGTCACTGCCAAGACCTATTTTGCTTCCACACTTGTGTTTTTGTGTGTGAATACTGAATCCTGCCCCACCTTTCCTGCTGGGCATGGTCAGTCAGTGGGATCCACCCTAAGGCCATATTCACTCCGGCCACTCCTAGTTTCCGTGGCCCTCTGCACACCCCAAGTCACAGCTTTCTCCATCTAGTTTCCCAACCTGTGAATTGGTGAGGTGCCCCTTGCTGCAGAGGAGCTTGTCTGTGCACCTCTGGTTATGGCAACCATCTAAGGCAAGGCAGGTGCTAATCATGTTGGCAGACAGGGAAAGCCAGCAGACCACTGAGCTGTGGGCTGGATGTGGCAGCAAGGTCAGGCGAGGAGGCCAAGCAGCCTACTGGACTTAATGCCAGCACTTCCAGACCCAGCACACTCTGAAGGCTGCACATCATTGGCCTGGCTCTCAACTCAGAGGGTGTGGCCCCCATGTCCTTCCCGGCCTACCCTAAACTTCTCAGGGCTCTATGTCTAGCCTGCAACCTCTCTGTGACTGTCTCTTGTGACCACCTCCCAGTCACTATAACAGGGTGACCGCAGAAACCCTGAAGTTAAGTTTTTCTGTGGCTCAGTCAGTTAACCACTTCCCAAATGGCTTCTGGCTAATCCCTCTCAAATATGGTGGGCATGCACTGGATTTCTTCTCCAACTCTAGCTGCCACGCAGAAGGAGTCACGTTTGGAGTGAAACTCCAGTGTTTTTACAGTTCACAATAACCACAGGCTTTTCTTAGGGCTGATGTGGCCTGCATGGTCTGCTGTTTCTCCCTGGAGCTGCTGCCCTGTCCAGGCTTCCCTCATGTTAGTGGACATGGAGCCCCGGAGCTTGCATTAGCTCTCCAGACTGCTTTGTCTTGTTCTCTGCATTGTGCTCCATTTCTCCAATTTCTCTGTAGTTTCTAGTTCTCCTATCAGCTCCCTGTCGATCCTGAATGATCTCTTCTTTCTTTTCTTCATCAAGTTGCTATTTTTCAGGTGTCTTGACTCCAAAGAGAGACTATATTTTGTTGTCACTCTTTACTCTGCCATTTTTAAGCTCTCTAAAATACCATTTTTAAAAAGACCCTAGATGTGGACTTCATATCTTTCACAAAAACTAATGCAAAATAGATTTTAGACCTCAATATAAAATGTAAAACTGGAAGATAACATAATGGAAAAATCCACATACCCTTGGGTTTGGCAATGAGTTTTTAGATATAACATCAAAAGCATAATCCACAAAAGAAAAAATTAATAATGTTTCACTTTATTAAAAAGAAAAATTTCTGCTCTGCAGGAGACATTGTTCAAAGAATTAAAAGACATGCCATACAATGGGAAAACCCATTCAGAAAACATATATCTAATATATGACTTATATCCAAAAAATACAAACGTTTTTTGTTTATGTTTTTTGAGACAGGGTCTTACTGTGTTGCCCAGGCTGGCTCCCAACTCTCATGTAGCCTAGGCTGGCCTTGAACTCAGCATCCTCCTGCCTCAGCCTCATGTATGTGCCAATATGCCCAGCTCAACTAGAAATGGGCAAAAGATCTGATCAAAGAAGATATACCACTGACAAATTGAAGATGTTCAATAGTATATGCATTCAGGAATCACAAATTAAAACAATGAGAGACCACTAAACAACTGTTGGATTGTCTAAAATAAAAAATTAAGCTGGGCATGGTGGCACACCATGAGAAATCAGCTATCAAGCCACAAAAAAAGGAGTACCTTACATGTGTATTAATAGGTGAAAAAAAGCCAGACTGAGTTTACATGCTGCATGATTCCAGCTATATCACAACTGCAAAAGGCAAAACTATGGAAAGAGTAAAGACACTGGTGATTACCAGGTTACAAGTGGAGGGAAAAGAAGGAAAAAAAAAAAGTGGAGGGAAAAGAGAGCTGAATAGTGCAGCACAGAGGATTTGAGGGTTGTTTAATTATTCCCCATGATACTATAACAGTGATTGATACATATTTGTCAAAATCCATAGGATTATACAAATAATGACCTTTAATGTAAACCATGAATTTAGTTAGTAATAATGTAGCAACACTGGTTCATTAAGTGTAACAAATGCAAATCATTAATGCAAGATATTAATAGGAGAAATGGCAATAGGAATGGTATATGGAATTCTCTGTATTATCTACTCAGTTTTTGTGTAAATATGCAACTACTGAAAACTGATTCCTCTAAAAAATATATTTATGATGTAAAGAGAAAATACACACACACACACACCTACATATATATTTACAAAGTACTTTGAAAGCAAACAATGTAACTTGCCACAAAAACCTCAGAATAGGTGTTCATTTTTTTTTTGTAGTCCGTTTCATTACAAAGATCATGAATTTGAATAAATTACTAAATTTGCACCGAGGTAATTTAACATCAACTAATTTTATATTACTGCTCAGACTATTAATGTCAACATGATTTAGCCACTTCTGTCTCCACACACGAACATATACTTTGGATTCTGGAAGCACAATACAGCTGGAAAAACAATGCAAGCATGGTCTTGGAGAAATAAACAGAATCTACTCCCTTGGCAAATCCTGACACCCCACAGAATAGCATATTCACTCCCACTTTCTACTTTGCCCACACTGTCTAGAACAACCATTTCCACATCCTAAATTCTATGCTGGACAGCTCCTTCCACTGCCATCTCAAGCGGTGAGTACATCTGTGAACCTGGGCTCTGTGTGGCAGGGACAACGGGGAGCAAGAGTCATGTCACCAATTCTTTAACAGTGCAATGGCTGTCATGAGTAATAAACTAACCTCCAGTCCACAGCTTACAAATGGCAGGACCTCAGTGCAAGCTTAGAGCAGAGAACCAGAGTTCAACGACTGCTTCTGGCCAACGTGGAAAGAAAACCAAATGTGTTAATTCTGGTGCTAACTGTTAAATTCCAATGTGACAAAATCCAGAGAAGAAAAGAATTAGAATCCCTTGAGATTTGTCTGGGGTGTTGAGGGGGTTTGTGTAATGTTTAACGTGATGCACGCAGTTTAGTTTTGTCCTTTTTGACCTACTGTCCAGATACAGACGCTTATTACAATTTACAAAGACTGCAGCTCATGTTTCCCTTGACCTTATTCTCTTTATAACATGATACATGCTAATAGTACATGCTAATAATACATGCTAACGAAGGCATATGTCCAATTCATCCACTTAGTCACTTATTCAATAACTATGTACTGAACACACAGGAAGTAAAATTTACCTCCTGTAGCTGAAGGCTAACAATTGCTTTCATATTAAAACAAAAACTAGGACATAGAAGACTCGCAACTGTGAAATTAAACTTTGAGCTTTGAATTGGTCTCAAAATAGGAAACAAACCACACTACTCAAGAGATAACTGATGTTTGCATCAGTCATCACTACTCTGGAGGATCAGTTCAGTTATGTGACAAAAGTCAGCAGACTTTTCTCCAGCCAGCATTCATACTGATGCTGGACTTCCCAAGTGATCACAGCCCAGAGGTACAAGCTTCCCCATTGAATCCAGTGGACACTGCTTAAAACCTAAAATGAAAGGGATGCTATTGTTCTAGTAAAATACCTAATTATTAATATAATAAGCAAAAGAAGAAAAAAAGACAAAACTATAGAAAAAATGTGTTGACATCAATGAGGATTGCTAAAAAATGTAAGATCCAAGGTTAGGTTTTTACATTAAAAATTGCTCCAATTAAGCCAGGCGTGGTGGCACATGCCTGTGGACCCAGCGCTGGGGAGGCTGAGGCAGGAGGATCACTGCAAGTTCAAGGCCAGCTTGGGCTACATAGTGAGTTCAAAGCCACTCTGAACTACTTAGAGAGACATTGTTTAAAAAAAAATTGTTCCAATTGTATATCTGCAGATGCCATGTAATTTCAAAATGTAAACCAAAGAGATTTTAACCTGAACCTGTTTATAGTCTTGGGTAGATAAACACCAACTATTTCCTTCAGGAAATGAAATATACCTCTACTCTCAGACTTGTGTCAAAAAATTCACAATGGAGCTGGGCATGGTGGGACACACCTACAATTGCAGCACCCTGGGAAGCTGAGGTAGGAAGATCACAAGTTTGAGCCCAGTCTGAGCAATTTAGTGATTTAGGAGGACCCTGTCTCAAAATAAAAATTAACAATAAAAAAAGGCTAGTGCAGTGGAACTGGGTTCAGTCCTCCAGTATCAGAAAGAAAAAAAAAAACTCACATCAGTGCAGAAACATAAATGGATCCTGCCTTTCAGACTCCCGTGTTCTCTTTCAATCTATCTAGTGCTACATAGTAATGCTATAAGTTCATTTCTACCAAATTTAAAAAGGAGGGGGAGAGAGAGAGAGAGAGAATATTCCATCTTTGTTAATGCCAAATACATCATTCCAGGCACACAGGTATTTTAATAAATTTTATCAAATCTTATATGTTAGATTCTAAAATAAATGATTGCTGAGCAAGCTCCCTGGATTATTAGTGCATTCAGCCAATGTTTATTTTCTATTGTAGGTGAAAGAGTTTTTAGTAGTCCATGGAGCTTCCTTTCACCAACCTGGAAATGGCATTCATCTTACTGGCTTTTGTTATCTTCTCCTTATTTACCCTGGCTTCCATCTACACTAGACCGGATGAGAGGAACGAAGGTAAAGACAGAGCTCTTCATGGTCACTCTCCATCTTCTTTGCCTTTATCACTATATTTTTGTGTGGTTCAGTTTGGTTTGTTTTCTGTTCTGTATGTAAAGACAGATTTGTTTGGTTTTGTAGAGAGGGAGTGTGTGTGTGTGTGTCTGTGTGTGTCTGTGTGTCTGTGTGTGTGTATGTATGTGTGTGTTTTATTCAACTCTACATGGAAAGGAATAGGATTAGAAGCTTTTTTAAAACAAGTTCTTGTCAAAGCCCAAACATTTAGAAACTCAATACCACATGTTTTTCTCATTGCCAATAATAACAATTATTAACAACAGAAGCATATAATTTACATGCTGTACTTGGTAGTTCAGGACCCACTAAGTTTCATACAAAATTGATGATAACTGAGGTAGCATTATATTTTTAAGCCAAAAAAAATTGTATATGTGTATGTATAAATATACACCAAAGAAATTATTCATATTTCTAGAGAATAAGATAAAACCATAAAAAACAAATTGTGTTCATACTTCCTATCCACCATCCCCCCTCCAGTCTTGGCTGTCAAAGAAAGATTATTTTCTCTCTTAACATAAACATCTACCACTTACATAACTGGAAACAAAAGCCATAGTAAATAGACATTACAATTCATGCCTATGTGCAGATTAGGAAACATAATTGGAGTCCATGAAGTCTTCTTCCTGTTTCCCAACTTGTTTACATTACATTGGTTTCAAATGGTTTTAGCTGAAAAAAGAGCAAAACCAAAATCGCAGCTTCTTTAACTGAATAATACTGTATTTTTCTCACATAGTTGTCGCGCTCAGGGCTGACACAGCAATCTATGGTGGCCTGGTCCCAGGAGACTTCTGTCTTGGCTCCTTGCCATCTCTCTGAGTTTCTTTTTTTGTTTTGTTGTTTGTTTTTTGGTGCCAGGTATCGGAATCAGGGCCTTGCGATTGCTAAGCAAGCGCTCTAACTGCTGAGCTAAATTCCCAGCCCCTTCCTTGCCATCTCTCTCTAATCTACAATGTCCATGTCATCAGCTAATATAGATGGCCACCTGTTGGTATCCTTTTTTGTACATGCCAGTTAGCAAAAAGAAGGCAAAGGGGAGGATAGCACAGTCTCTTTTCTTTTGAGGCACTTCCAGATTTGTACAGACCATTTTCTTTTGTCCAGAATAGTACACAGCTATTGGGAAACTGGGAGATGTAATTTTGATTCCTGAAAGTCACGTGCCCAGTTAAAATGTCCAGTCTACAACTAAAGGAAAAAGCAGCAAGCCTGCCAGATACAAAGACCCCTAACCATGCAGTTTTTAAGGGCCTGGTCGGCATTAAATCAAGGGTTACTTGAGCTAGGATTATTAAAAGAGCAGCTGATCTACTGATTCTTAACCAGAGACGAAGTTTAGAAAGAGGCCGCATGCTTGGGCTCATCACAGACTAGTAAAGAAGCACTTCCAAGTGTGCCTCCTCCCGTGTGTCTTTAAATGAGCTCCTCATAATCTAACTTTCACTCCCGGTCAAGAAGCACGAACTCTAACTACTCAAATTTCGGTCATAAAGGACATCCAAAAAGATTCCAGGAGTGTCTCAGGCACTCTGTTAACTAGTAGAAGATCCAAGATGTGAACAAAATCTCCCAGCTCAATGTTTCCTGCCCCATCTTCTCCACCACCTCACCACTCTCATCATAATCTGTGAGTATGAGGAGGAAAAGGATTAGACCAGTCAGAGAAATGTCACTTTCTTTTAGATTTTCATACTCCATTTTTTCACATTTTTCTTTCTCTCCAGCCCTATTCTTCTGTCTCTGATGTTCACTTCTCAAGCAGAGAAGTGAACTCCTCCATACGAACTCTGTTACAACCAACAGGGTAGATCACAGATTAAAGTACAACTGCCTGCTAGAGGATTCTCATCAAAGAAACACCTTTGGCCTTGCATTTTCTTCTTACAACCACCAGCGCAGACATAGCACAACTTCACAACAGAGTACAAAAGACATATACTTTCCTAACTGTGATAAAATCTGAATCAAATCTAACTTTGTTAAGGTAGCGGGACTATTTTAATTTTCTGTCTCAGCACCAGTGGAGAGCTGCAGAAGCCACTAAAAATGAACTGAAAAGATCCCCATTTAATTTAAGACACATTTATTGACAATCTAATAAAATCCTACCCGCAGCAAGGAGACAGTCTAGCGAAAGATTCAGTCATGTGGCCAGAGCAGGATGTAGTCTGTGAAACATCAGCAGTTCTTATTAAGGATGATGGGGCCAGAATAGGTAGATCTTCCTCAGGGGACACTGAGGCAGGCTTCACAGAAGGGCTCATGTCAGTGCAAATGAATGTTGACAGATTGGGGGGGATGGAGTAGGTACATCCCAAGAAAACAGCTTAAGAAAAACAACCAAATTGGAAAATTAAGTCTTCAAATTAAAACTTCTTCATTCAATCTATGAAATGAGCCTAATTTTAAATGTATGGGAGTCCAACAAGAAATTGAGGAAAACTAATCATTAGCCAGAATATTTTTAGTCCCTTTAGAGGTAAGAAGAAGACATGAGTGCCTTAATGATACCACCCTTAGAGCTAAGAGATGGAGGTTTTGGTCTTTTCCTTCCCACTTTGGAACAGGAGTTTTCAAGCTATATCCTACACACAAGTCACCTAGCAATCTGATGGAAAATTAGATTATGATTCAGGGGATTTTGCTGAGGCCTAAGAGCCTTCATCTTTAACCAGCTCCCAGGTAATAACAATGTTCCAGAAGATGAGGCGAGCCACTGTCAGTCACACCCTTAGGCCTTCAGGTGGCCACGTGCAGAAGATGAGGAAGGAGTTTAGCCACATGGCTGGCATCTGGCATGTGCCTGCAAGCCAGACCCCATGTGGCATGAGACGGGGCAGGGAGAGAAGGGGCCACAGATTCTTATGGTGCCACTCCTGCCTCAGGCCTCACAGATAAGTGGGTTTAGATTTAAGAAAATATTTTATGAGTCTTGAAAAGTTGACAGTTATTCTAAGGGATTAATTAAGGATACGTCTTTTTTTTTTTAAAGGAAAAGTACAAAATTTGTGATTAAACATTCCTGGCTTCAAGCCTGGCTCTATCATTTGGTAACTGTGACTTAGGGCAAACCACATAAAGTCTCAAAGCCCTAATTCTCTCATGGTATACTGGGAATAATAATAGTACCTGTCTCGGAAAGTTGAAGTGAGAAATAACATATATAAAATACAAAGGGTGCTATTATTATAATTATCTTCTTTGGATTCTTCATAATTAGGATAGAGAAATGTGGATAATAACTCAAAGGAAATATTTACTATAGAACAATTTGTACTCAGCCACAAATGGGCCAATGTCCTTATTTCAAACATCCAGCAATATGACAAATTCAGTATAAATCAACTGCAAGGTGACATCACATACCTTATTAAAAAAAAAGTAAGAAAATGGTTAGGGCAGCATGACTCTGTGGCTAAACTATTGAAAATGAGCACCTAATATTGTTAGACATCTATCAGATGAAGAAGAAAGATACCCACATACGTCAAAGAAGAATGAAATGAATATTGAATGACTGCAAGACATCAGTAAAACTGATGAAGGCTTGAATATTTTTGGCAAATTGTATCCTCTATAAAATTGTTCAATGAAAATCACAAATAACAAGAGCATTGAACTAAGCTGTGATACAAATATGTCAGAGCGATGCCCCTTGACCCAAGTAAAACAACATTTTCATTCATTCCTTGTTTTAAAATTAGCTTACAGGGGTTGAGGAATGCAGCTCAGTGGTTCAGCACTTGCCTAGCAGGTAAGTTCCATCCCACAGAAAGCTAAAAAGTAAGATAAAATTAACTTATCCTTGCTATTACAAACTGTATTTATTAAATAATTAATGTAATATTTTTATCACTTAGTTTCAAATTTCAAGACAAAATTTCATTCAAACTTTCTTTGCTGTCTTCTACTAAATTTTGCCCTAATTAAGCAGGTTCACTTTAAATGACCTTTTCCTTCATTTTCAGATTAAAAACAAGATTCTTTTTGCAGTTTTATGCACAACCATCAGCTATCATCCAAGAAATTGAGGCATGCTTGTAGATTTATTTACTTGTAAGAAGTGGGCCAGAAATTTGGTTCTTTGCCTTCTTTAAACCCGGGCCAGAGGCAAAAACTAACAACAATGAGCATTAATACGACGTTTCCCCGTGTGATGTAGGTAGGACCCACAGCGAACTGTCTCACGACCTGCGTGAGACCCATGAGAATCTTCTTGTTTTTCTGAGCCCAGGACAAACACAGATCTTTCCTTTTTTGCCTAAAGCTGCCGACAAAGTCAGACACAGACCTCACGCTCTTTGTCTTACAGATGACTAGAACTGTTTGTCTCCCCGAAACTAGCTAGATACAGAGATGAACATTTCCTATACAGCTACCTAAATGGGACTTGCCCTGATTGCAGAGCAATCTCAAGTGTAAATCACCCACCTATAGCTTCTCTACTTCTCCCTGTAAGATTCTAAAATAAACTACCCTGCCAAGGATTTAAGGCGCTACCCATAAGGCAATAGCCTAAAAGTTTTGCTTTCCTCATTTGTTCTTTTCTTTCGTCTTTCTGTCTTTCTCCTCTCTCACCTCCCTTTGACAAAACATAGTTCAGTCCATGTATACAATAATCTCAAATGGATACACTAAAAGATAATATAGTTGTTTAGTAGGATTACAACTATTTTTGTCACAGAAAAAAAAAAAAAGACAAATCCTGTAAGAATCTCATTAAGGACTGTAGCTTAGTAACTTTCAAACTTTTTTGATTAAACCCACTTCCAGGTCCTCCCATCTACCATAACACATTTATACTCATGTTTGCACAGCTGAAATGAAAGCTTCGTAAACAGTGCTGCAAATGATGTACTCTACTACCTTGAATTCTGTTCTGTTTTTCGTCTTTGTAAAGATGACGGCAATCTACTAAATGGACTGACTACGTGCCTCATTTAATACGAACAGATTAAAAACTCTGAATTTAAACAGTAGGACAAGTTACAGTTGGGAAGAACATTTTCCAAACTATGTGTCAATCTCCTGGCAGAAACCTTCATTAATTTATTGCTGCCTACTGAAAAAAGTGAAAATTCTCAAGGCTCTGGGAATTCTCTCAAAGAGAAAATTTCCACTTACCCACCAATAATGCCCTCCTCCTCCTCCTCCTCCTCCTCCTGTTTTCCTACCTAAAACTTGCTTATTCTTCAAGGTTGAATTCATTTTCTCTCTTTAATCACTCTAACCAAAATGAGCACTCATTCTGTGTAATTTTTATAACACATCTTATATGTCACTAATTTGGTGTTTATTACTTTGTATTATGTGTCATCTTCATAGGAGCGTGAAGGTGACTACAAAATAAAATGACTGTTATTCCATAATTTGCTACTGAAATCGGTTGACCACTCGGCAAGCATCCTTTTACTCCATGCTATTTGGGGTTTTTTTTAATTTATTTTATTTTAATGGTACATTTTAGATGTACATAGTGATAACATTCATCATAGAGGATTTGTACCACTCCATGCTATTTGTAAGAAGGCACTGTGTTAGGCACAGAGTGGGAATGAAAACTTAAATGAGCACTAGTCTTGCCCTTAGAGTCTTACAAAACAGATAAAATGGATAGAAAACTACAAGTAATAATTCATGTCCACATAAATTTTTTCCTCTCCATATGAAACCTTTTCTTGAAAAGCCAAAAACAGAAGGACAAGCCAGCAAAAGCAATATTTTAAGCAAAATAAGACAGAACACTTTGTATAGCAGCAAGAATGTAAGCTTCATGATGCAGAGATCTGGTCTGGACTTAGTCACTGTCCTCCCACCACTCAGCAAGTGGGCAGTTCCCTACAAGTCATTACCGGATGAATGAATAAATGTCTTCAGTTTATTTCCTCAGGCAAGCTTAACATATGCATTTCAAACTCATTAGCACATTCTATTTTCTTTCCCACTCATTCTGGGGCTCTTCCCACTGATATCTTCCTAGTAGTATTTATATTACTTTTTCTATATTAATCACTAAATTCTAACCCTAGACCTCTGAGACAGATATTTTTACTATACTGTATCTAAAATCTCATAAGAATATCCACTGGAATCCTGTTTATAAAATTCCATGCACTATAAATGGACAGAACTGCCATTCAAGCTGATTTGTGTACAAAGATATTATCTGAGGTATTTATAAACCTCTTTTTTTTGGGGGGGACAGGATCTTACTATGTAGTTCGGATTGGCCTTGAACTCACAGCAATCCTCCTGCCTCAGCCTCCCAAGTGCTGGGACTGAAGGCATGTGTCACCACACCCAGCTTATAAACTTCCTTCTTGAAACCTCAGTGACACACAGCACAAATTAAGTCACAATAGCACAAATCGGCATAAAGAAGCAGTAGTACTCAATATATATTTGATCACCTATCTATAATATTCAGGTTTGATATATTCACGAACTGAAAATGTATTTTAATCTTAGTCAAATAAAGAATAACCAGGATGGGTAGGTCTGCTGGGCAGAAGAAATTGCATGTTGCATGCTAAAGTGAAGTATAGACAGGTTGGGAAGTAAGGGGGTAACCCAGCACGAAAGTACTCATCTAGCATCTCGAGATCCTGAGTTCGATCCCCAGCACCACAAAAAATACAGATAGATGATATAGAAGGAGGGTGGGAGAGAGAGAATATTTCCATTTTTAACACCTAGACCACTGCTTCCCTTTATTTCTTTGAATTATAAAGAATTGTTTCTACCCATTTCATTGTTCCTGTTACATTTAGAAATGTAACACTGTGTCACTGCAGTGTCAATTCAGACGAGATTAACCTGAGAGTCCGCTGGTATCTTTAGAGACCAGCAAATGTGGTGCAGGAGAAGCAGCCATTTCCTGCCTGAATTATCTTGTTGTCCACCTGCACACCAGGCCCTGTCTTTGAAAGCTGTCTGGTCTAATGACTCGTAGGAAGTGATAAAATGTAAGTGACCATCAGGGAATTAGAAGGATCTTCTGGGTAGGTAATGATCCTTCATCAAAGGTGTGTACAGCCTCCTGACAAACAGTAGCTGTCCACACCCCCACGCCCCCTTCCAGGGCTGGCGTGAGAACCACCCGGTGAGCAGCGTGGAGATGTCAGCCAGGACAGATGGAGCTGCCGGACGGAATGGAAGGCCGGGCTGCGTCCAACACGCAGTATCAGGGACGTCCTAAGTCACCCTGAATTCTGCAGTTAGACTTAAGAACTTTATGCTTGTTAAGAATTCATTTAGATGTCTCAGCTGCTTTTGTCCAATAGCGTCAGTGTGACCAAATAGCCCTAAAATGTTTTCTTAAATAGAATATATGTGTAAGAGGAGAAAGAGAAGACTCAGAATCCCATCCCATCACCTGACAAAATTACAGTTGTTTATAAATTAGTAAAGATAATAAATTACCCACACAGAACTGTTGCAAGAATTAAAATCTGACAGTATGATTTACAACACAACACTACCTAGTGTAGCCAGGGATGGTGGCGCACGCCTGTAATATCATCACTTGGGAGGCTGAAGCAGGAGGATCACCACAAGTTTGAGGCCAGCCTGGGCTACACAATGAGTGAAAGCCCAGCCTGAACTACCTAGCAAGACCTTGTCTCAAAAAAAAAAAGAAATAAAGAAAGAAAGAAAAGAAAAGAAAAGAAAAGAAAAAACTACTACCTATTGTAAACATTTCTTTATTATTGGTTGTTCTTGCTCAGATCATTTGGTTTACATTGTAACCTGTTACCCATAGGCTGTGGTTGCCTATGACTCTGTCTCTCTAACAACTTGATGTAGTTGTGTCTGCTACCTCAGGTTTATCTGCTTGCTCTTGTTAACCAAACACTCTTTTGGCATTTGTCCTACACTCTTTTTCAATTTATTTGGAGTTTATTCAACTCCATACAAGTGGAGTTTGTTAAAATAAATCTCACTTCTATGATTTATAAACTATTTTGGTTTTGTTTTTGTTGGTTTGTTGGAGTGTATGGTTTTTAATTTTGTGGGTGTTTTTTGGGGAGGTTCTTGAGACCCCAAATGTCACTTCCTAGTAAATAGTATTTATTGAGTACCTCGTACCCCACTGTAATGGACATTACAGTAGTTCAAAAGAAGAAAGGACACGCCCTTTTTCTGCAAAGATTTGCTAAGTAGCAAACAATAATACTTTGGTTTTTGTTCCAGGCATACTTATGAGTTCTAGAATTTGGATGGTTGTATCTTTAAAACAACAGTGGCAAGATAAAACAACACTGAACAAATAGCAGTGTGACACCACAGTCACAATTCTGCCCAGTCACACCTGCAGGACCGATAAATGACTCCATAGTAACTGTACCAAATACCTGGTCACTGTGCACATCACTGTCAACTGATCAGTTTACAATCTTTTAAATATTCATGAGGCAAAAGTCCTGCACATTCCAATGCACATATAATCTTTCAGTACTGATCTGATGTTAAGGAATTCCTCTGACCTCTTAGGAAGACAGGTTTTACTCCACTTGAGCTATATCGAATTACACTCCCCTACCAACAGCCTCCTGAACTGCGATGTACACTCAGTTATGGGAAAAATAATTTTTTATACACTGATCAAACGCTGGCAGTAGAGCGCTGAAGGATGCACCTAAGCACACCTGCCATCCATTATTAATTTAGGTTGCGCCAGTTTTTAAACAAGGAATAGTTAAAGAAATCTTACCAAGTGTTTATACCCACAATTGTTTTTGGTTAGATGATCACCGTAATGATTCATTAAATATCTGTTTTTAAAAATCAAGAAAATTGCTGGGGATTTAGCTCAGTGGTTAGAGTGTTTGCTTAGCAAGCAAGAGGCACTGAGTTGGATCCCTGGCACCAAAAAGAAAAAAAAACAAAAAAAATCAAGAAAATTGATGGTATCAAAAAACTGGAATTGAGTTAGCCTACACATACTTCTGGGAAGAAGTAGATTTTTAACTGTTTTGAAGGAAGAAAAGGAAAATGGACATTTATAGAGTTAGGAGCATAAGCAGACAGTTTAAATGATGAAGGCAAAATATAGAAAGTCACATAAACAGATCAACTTTGCCAGAGCAGGGAGGCTATACTAGAGACAATTCTGATATGGCTCTAAAACTAGAAACAATATTATAAAATCAATTTTAGTTCCACCACTATTCAATAAGCACCAGGCTTCTTCCACATAGCAGGAGAAACAAGTGGAGAATGTGAAAATAGGAAATGATTTTAAATAGAGAGGATAAAAACTCAAATTAAGCAAAGATGTTCACTACAACACTCACTGCCATATTCAAAAAAACAAAAAGAAAAAGAAGGTAAATGTCTGTCGATATGGAAAAGGTAAAATAAATCATAGCAAATACACACATAGGCACCATGCAATAGTTGGATGAACTCTGTATACACTGTTATTTAAAAATTCAAGGCACAGTAAGTAGAAAGTGTGCTCCTAAATAGTATTATGATCTGACTTGTATTTTTGGTATTTGTGTACCACTTGTATATGTACAGATGTAGACATAGATCAATTAATCTACTGATCACATCTAAAAGGACCAAAACACCCAGAATCTGCTGAGGGCGTAATTCTGGAGCGAGTACTTGACAAAAGAAGCTTTATACCCTTCTGAAATGGATTGACTTACACTATTTCGTTAGCATCATGTTATAAACTCCTTCCAAAGTTAAGCAACAATGTGTATGTAGGATTTTAGATCTTACAAAATGCTCTGATACTTTTCATAGGATACTTACAACCTGTGACATGGGGGAGGGAGGAAGATCCCTGTGTCCCTCCTCATCTAGGAAAAAGAGTTTAGTGATTTTGAAGTTGCACAGCCAGCAAGCAGCAAACCTATGTATCCCAGCACGAGTGCGGTGCCCTCTTCAGTGCCCTCAACAAGCAAAACCCAAGGACCTCTCCACTCAAAGAGCCCTAGTGAGCAGATGAACATGACAGTCACTCACTTTTTTCCCACCCGGATTTTCCTGGTCCTGGTGTCTCATAGAGACATTCACAAACAGATTGCCCCACACTAATGGAGATCGCGTCTTTTTTCTGAATAAACAAAATATTGATTTATGCATTAAACGAATATGCACTGTTTATCAGCTGTATTCCAGACATTGACACGGTACTGAGTGTGTCATTCAATCATTTGACAAATGCTCATTGGAAGATCAGCATGCATTTACTGTGGCAGATGTTGACCATGCTTTGTTGAATAAAACTGGCCTCGCAAAGCTTACATGCACAGTGTTGGGGACATTGACTAGCTCATCACATAACTATTTCATTAGAGCTATGATGAACATTAGGAAGAAATACAAAGTCCAGGATATCTATAATAGGGAGATTTGATAACATGTAAGAGACCAAAAAAAGTGATTCTGAGCAAATGATTTTTAAGCCAACAACCATGGATAGAGCTTAGGGTAAGACAGAGAGGAGAGGAAAAAAAAGAGCCGACCTCCCCTCTGTGGAGACCAGATGACAAGGCCAATCTGTGGAAGGGGCACAAGCAACTAAAAGACTGACAAATACAGTTTTATCATAGAAGGTCAGCTGAGTGGTTGGGAAATAGGAGAGAAGAAGACCAGAGGTCAGATCAGGGTTTTTTACTTTATCCCATGGGCAATGGGACAATCAGTGATTTAGCAGGGAGAGATGTGTTTTTATATATACATTCAGGTATCCTTGAATAAAGATAGACACAGGCTAAGAATCCACCATTGTTTACTATCACAACACACTTTTGTGAATAAAAACTGACTTCCCATCCTGGAGAAAATGTAAAGTAATATTGAGAATGGACGGTACAAAGAAAATCCAAACATCAATTATACTGTTTTCAACTGAGGGTTTCTTTACCTTAAAGTTGTGTTTATAATTCAATTTGATGGAACATAAATGTCTCTTGTTACCAAAGAAACTCAGCACTAGGATAAGTGTAACTAAAGCAGCTTGATCTGAGAGTGGAGATGAAAACTGCATTTGTTTCCCATTCTCTAGTCATTAGAAGCGGGTTCACATTTTGCTCAGCCCAGGCCACTTCTGTCCTGTGTGGGTGAACTGCTGGGCACATGGCTAATACTTCTCACATACCCGGTGGATGCCAATGCCAGAGGCACCAAGGCTCCAGTTAGATTGTTGGGAGCAACATGCCAAGATGTCTAGATCCCAAATTGGAAGCCTCTGTATTCACATCATAAAAGTAAGAAAAATCTCTATTAGCAAAAGAGTAAATTGCAATCTCTGGCCAATTTGCGGCTTCTCTATTATGGTATCTATTTTTAAGATGAGTTTCTGCAATTTTGTCAGTTTTCAGTGGACAAGATTAGCCTTTTGCCATTCTGAACAAAACTGTCCAAAGTGAAGTAGGTGTGGCCATAAATGGGACTAAGATCATCTTATCTCGTTCACGCACCTGAATGAAAGCCAGGAATTTAACTGGAATGAGACAGGGCCACAGCTGGTTACTTCTGGGGACAAGTTGCAAGTTTGCTTTAGATGAAATCAAAACAACCTCTCTGTATCATGACTCCTAACACACCTGTTTAGAAAGACAAGGGATTTAATAAAGTTATACTTTAAAGGGATTATTAACCCACTTAATAACAGGTTGGTAAAGGTAAAGATACAGAAAATTTTGAAAACTGGTAATAGATTAGATTAGTCTCTCCATCAGACTTCTAGGAAGTAACTGCAACAGCCAGCCAGTGAATCCAACAAAAACAACTTTTCCCTGTTGCTCTCAGATGTGACCTCCATGGAACTAACTTCCCACCAGGCATCAGGCTGCACCCTGGGGACACCAGAGTTTTATCCCTTTTCCCAGTGAACTGTGAGAAATGCAAGCAGCTCTACCACTAACCCTTTAATTATATTTCAAATGTGGATCATTTCTCCACCTTCTTTTCTCAAAGTCTGGAGATGAGGCGGGGACCTCGGCCAGGTGTGTCTCAGAGAAAGTGGTAGAACAATGAATCTAACACTGGCAAACGCGAGTCTCTGAACAGAGAAAGCTGTGAGAGGATCAGAAGCTCTACAGTGAGGAAGAACTGAAATGAAAATCTACAAAGGCATCAATAATTGTACACCACTTGTACACACTACTTGTAAAATACTGTGCTATCTTTGAAATCTCAGAAAACATATATAAGTGCTAAAATTCTAAAATCTAACCAAAGCAGACAAATCTAAAACCACGATGCATGAGACACCTATTAAAATAACTATTTAAATACATATACAAAAATAAATAAATAAATAATAAAACAAAAAAATACATATACACAAAATAAATAAATACATACATACATATACACTAGCTGAACTTGGTGTGTATGCCTATAGTCCTCTGAGAGGCTGAGGCAGGAGGATTTCAAGTTCAAGTCCTGCCTAGACAACTTAGCAACTTGATGAGACCCTATCTCAAAATAAAAAGTAAAAAAGGGGTAGGAATGTAGTTCAGTGCAAAGGCCTAGTACCAAAAATACATACATGCAAACATACACACACACACATATACACATACACTGAATTTAACTCGCGCACCATACGAAGTGCTGCCAAAGAGGCAAAGCAGCTAGAACGTTCACGTGCAGGGGGGAGTGCGGACGGTACAGTCACTCTAAAAGGTAGCTTGGACTACCTTACAAAAGTAAAATGTACCCTCACCATAGGACCAATCAAATGATAGTGTGAGCAACTGTCAAATGCATGGTGCTAACTCCATGTTTCTCAAGCTCACATGCTATTTGAGGCCAGAAAACCCTTCTCGGTGTGCAGCTGTCTTGTGTACATTAGGCTGTCTCTCCCCAGATGCAGGCAGCTCTCCCCAACTCCTCCAGACACTGCCAGATGCCAATGCGGAGTTCTTGCCACTTAAGGACCACTGTGCTAAATGAAAGACACTAAACACACAAGCCTACATTCTGGATAATTCCGTTTACATGACATTCCGGAAAAGAAAAAACTACAGAGATAGAAAACAGAATGGCTGTTGCCAACCAAAAAGTGTAGGAAGAAGGTATGAGTACAGAATAGCAAACAAGAGAATTTTTGGCCTGGGGTCTATTCTGTATCTTGATACTGATGATGGCACTTGTCGATACAATTGTTAAAAGTCATGGGCCTAACCAGGTGTGGTGCATACCAGTAGTCCAGCTACTCAGGAGGCCAAATGAGGAGGACCACAAATTCAAGGCCATCCTGGGCAACATAGCAAGACCTTGTCTCAAAGTACATTAAAAAGAGCAGGGGATCTTTTTAAGAAAAAAAATCACAAAGTAAAAGTCATGGACCTAGCCACCTAAGAAGTCTATTTTACCCTATATAAATTTTTGAGGGGCTGGGGATTTAGCTCAGCGGTTAAAGTGCTTGCCTTGCAAGCACAAGGACCTGAGTTCGATCCCCAGCACCAAAAAAAAAAAAAAAAAAAAAAATTTTGAAACACTACTTTATCTCTAAAACAATATTAAATTAGTATTACAGTCGAGATATGTAAACTTAAAAAGAATACTAATTCAGCATCTTATGATAAAATTCTGAATTCTCATGTACTAAAAAAAGAAATTGACACAGAAAGACAATAAAATATATATAAGCAATACCACAATGTTTAACAAAAGTCCTTTATCTACGACTAAGTATGGATATCTGTAAATACAAGATAATTTTTAAAGATATTATAATAATTTCTTGTAATCATTTTAATTAAATGAATTTATTTAATATCTTATTTTTAAAGATAAAGACATATATTGTTTTCTATATGTCTACCAATATAGAAAACAATATGTTCTTCAGATTCTTCAGAAGAAAATATGATATATCCTGATGAAATAAAATAATTGATTTTTACCTATATATTTCACTCCATTTTGATGAACTTCCCTATAACTACTTTAAAGAGAAAAGCCTTAGAAAATGAAAAAGACAGATGTCATTTTCTAACATAAAAATTTTAAAATTAACTCTCAAAGTACAGCTTTACTAACTGGAAAATGACAAGGATTCCATGCATTATTCTCCCTCGCCAGGGCACAGTAAATCCCCTGGTTCGCACATCATTTGCTGAAAAACAAAATAAGAATGGTGGCCCTGAAGAGTAAAATTAAAATAGAGCTATCTATGAAAAAAGCTGGTGTCGGGCACCCAGCTGGGAAATGAGACTAATAGTGTAGAAGTTGTAACAACATCAAGACTTTCTCACCACTCCCTGGGGAGAGGTCAAATATATGGCCAGAGACAAAGGACATTCCAAGCTTGACTCCCAAGACCACCCACCCTTCAGTCCCAGCTCAGGGAGCAGGCTCACTCTCTGCCCAAACTCCTAAGTGAATGGCAGTTTAATTTGTGATTGTGATGCTTCTTGATATTAGAATATGCCACAAGTCTAAATAAAGTATTTTAATGCAGAAAGGGCCATTTGATGAGCATAAGAAAATTTTTGAAATAAAACAAAACCACCACCAACAGGTGGAATTAAATAACACCATAATGAATCTTATATGAACGGGAATCCAGCAATAAATTGAAGAATATGGTTTGTTGATTCTGGCTTAGAGAGGACAAAAGATCCCAGGAGAAGTAAGGCACACAAACAGTTGACTCTCAACATCTTCCTTGAGTGTTGAGATGCAAATAAGAAAAGTTTACCTTGGAAATTCTGCATTCTACTTATGCACCTGGGAATCAGAACAAAATCAGTATAGAACTTTGCACAGGGATGTGCCAGATGGGTGGGCTAGCTGGAGTGATACAGAAATAAAGTCCTCTGGGGTCTTTTGTGTTTGCACAAGCAGAGTTTAGAAGCCATACACAAAAGAAAATCATCTACACTATCATCAGCTGCTCCTGAAGGTTTTGTTTGTTGGGTTTTTGTTTTTTGTTGGTTTGGTTTGGTTTGGTTCGGTTGAATTCCCCCAGTGACTGACACACAATAGTCTTTTTGTAATTGACACATGATAGTCAAATATATTCATGGAGAACAGAATGAGAATTTGATAGATGTAAATAGCACGATCAAATCAAGATACTGAGAATTTCCACCTCCTCAAATATTTATCATTTTGATGTGCTGGGAATCTTCAGAATCTTTGCTAGTTATTCTGAGATATGACTTATATTGTTATACACTATTGTTACCCTACTAGTTGCTAGACCAGCAGAAATAACTCATCCTATCCAACTATATTTTGAGACCCCTTTTTTTTTTTTTTTTTGGTGCTGGGGATCAAACTCAGGGCCTTGTGCTTGTGATACCCCTTATGTAACTTCTTTCTGTCTCTTTTCCCTCACCCTTTTTCAGTCCCTACTGACCACTGTTTACTCTTCTTCTACTAGATCAAGTGTTTTAGTTTCCACAAATGAATAAGAACATTCAGTATTCGTCTTTCTGTGCCTGGTTTATTTTGTTTAACAGGATGACATCCAATTCTGTCCACTTTAAAGCAAATGACAAGATTTCATTCTTTTTATTGTTGAATAATAGTCCACTGTGGATATATCACATTTTCTTTATACCGTCATCTGTTGAAAGATATAAATTAACTCCATATCTTAGCTATTGTGAATAATGCTGCCATACACAAGTATCTCTTTGCTATATTTTTATTTCTTTTGGATATATATCCTCTAATGGGATTGATGGATCACATGTTAGTTCTATTTTTAGTTTTTTAAGGTACCTCCAAACTGTTTTCCAGAATGGCTGTATGAGGCTGTGCTGTGTTGTGTTGTGCTGTGTTGTGCTGTGCTGTGTTGTGTTGTGCTGTGTTGTGTTCTGTTGCATTTGCAGCGCTGAGGGCTGAACCCAGAGCCTCATGCATGCTAGGCAAGTGCTCTACCACTGTATCACACAGTCAGCCCAGTAAGGCTACCAATTAACACTCCCACCAGGAGTGTACCAGAGTCCTCCGTTCTCCCCATCTTCACATCTTCTCCAGAACGTTATAATTTTGTCCTTTTAATAATAACTTTTCAGCTGGAGATTTAGCTTAGTGGTTAAAGTGCTTGCCTGTGACACACAAGGCCCTGAGTTCAATCCCCAGCACCAAAAAAATAAATAAACAGGTAATAACTTTTCTAACTGGAGTAAGATGATATCTTGCTGTGGTTTTGATTTGAATTTTCCCACTGATTAATCATATTGACAGTTTCCTCATGTACTTTTTGACTATTTGTGTATCTTCTTTTGAGAGTTTTCTATTCAGGTTATTTGCCCCTTTTAACTGGATTATTTTGTGTTTTCCTATTGAGTTACTTAAGTGCCTTACATATTCTAGCTATTAATCTCTTACTTGATGAATAGTTTGCAAATATCTTCTCCCATTCTATATGCTGCTTCTTTGCCATGTAGATTATTTACTTCACAGTGCAGAAATACTTAGTTGTATGTTGCCCCTTTGTCTGTTTTTACCTTTGTTGGGTATGGTTTTGGGATTTTATCCAAAAAAAAAATCTTTGCCTACATCAATGTCTTGAAAGGTTTCCCTTGTGTTTTCTCCTAGTAACTTCATAGTTTCACATCATGCATTTCAATCTCTGGTTCATTTTGAGCAGTTGTTAACTACAGTGAAAGGTAGGGTCTAGTGCATTCTTCTGCACATGTTCATCCAGTTTTCCCAGAGCCATTTATAGAAGAGACTTTCTCCAATGTATGTTCTTGGTACACTTGTCAAAAACAGCTGGCTGTACACATGTGGACTCACTTCTGAGTTCTCTGCTCTGCTGATCTACGTGTCGGCTTTTATACAGTACCAAAATATCCTGTAACACTTAATAAAAGAGGAAAAAATTCTCCAGGACAAGGCACAGTTAAAAATCACTTGAAAAAAATCACTCACAGGGGCTGGGGATTTAGCTCAGTGGTTAGAGTGCTTGCCTAGCAAGCATAAGGCCCCAAGTTTGATCCCTGACACCAAAAAAAGAAAAAAGAAAAGAAAGAAAAAGAAAAAAAAATCACTCACAAATGGATTTTGTTAGTAAACCACTTTTATTGGTTTATATGTCATTTTTCAAAACTTCATTAACTAAGTCTGAATTTCACAGTCCACTGTCAAAGTTCTGGAGGCTGCATCTTCTGACCTGTAAGATGCCCTGAGTCCTGCACCCTTCCCAGGTCAAGGATCAAATGCAATAGTGCACTCAAGTGAACCTAGGAAACTGTAAGAAATGAATCATATTCAAGGAGTTATTTATATAGTCACTAAATATATTTTATTTGTTACAGACATAGTCTTGAGATATAGTGCCAACATTCACTTCAGCAATGTATGTATTTACATAATCTTTAATCTTGCTGTATGTGTCTCCTGAACAAAAGAAACACAATTAGAGAACTGTAAGGACAAGACACTTTCTTGTAAAGGTAGAAACAGAATATCACTTAGAGTAAACTACTAAATGTCATGGTTTTGGGTGGTACAGATGCTCTGAGCTCCCTAAATCCCACTCCAAACCTCAATTTGTGGATAGTAAAAATTACAGATTATGAGAAACAGTGGTTGTCCCTAAAGACCACATAAACAATGGTTTCCCATCTAAGATGGTCAAGACCAAACACTTTTACAAAAGTATATATAATAGACCAATATCAAATTTGCATCTAAAAATTATAACCTTAAGGAAAAATCAACTTTACAAATTTTAGGAAAGTAATCAAGTTTATTTTCACAATTCAATTTCCCAGAAACTTAATCCTGGTTGAAAGATGTTTGCTAAACTATTTGCTCAGTAAACCAACGCACCTGCCAGCAGCTACCGCCAGTGTGGCTCCAGTTTTATGTAATGAGTGATGTTTAAACTCCTAGCAGATACTGAAAATGTCATCCAACCGCTTCCTGGAAGCTCTTCCAGGGCTTAGCTCATGTTGCAGGTGAAAGAATACATCAAAGACCTCATCCCCCAAACGTAGACAACCACATTTCCTTATGGGTAGTTAAAATTTTCCCATCAATTGTCAGAGTTAGAGCTGGATGTGCATGGTGGCTCCAGCCTGTAATCCCAGCACTCCAGAGGCTGAGGCAGGAGGACTGCAGGTGAGCCCAGGCTACATAATGAGTGCAAGGCCAGCCTGAACTACATAGCGAGACCCTGTCTCAAAACACAGACACACAGACACACACACACACACACACACACACACAGAGTCTAAATTATTGTCTGGAAATATATGGCTCGGGTTTACAAAGAAAGAGAAAATGGAGATTAATACTTGCTCATTTTTGAAGACATATTTTAGCTTAAATGTATACTTTTTGCTAGAACCATGGTGCTTTCTTCCAGCATTCTTCAGTGAAAGACGAGTTACCCAGAAAATTCACACTTCAGCTACTAAACTTCCACTTCTTTTGCACCTAAATGCTAGTTGGCAAGGTTTTCCCAGTAGAGAATCAAACCAGTAAAGCTTGGCTGAATCTTGTCCTCTCCCAAAGGGTTCTGTCACTGCTTTGTATGTTGGAATCAGGGGCTCTGGGCCTGCATTACCCAGATGAACCTTTTCAAATATAAGTGGCTATTACAGAACACAAAAATATCTCTAGTGGAATCATGAGTTATGGATGCCACAAACTAAGGAACACTCCCCCAGAAATTGTTGAGGACAGCATTTTAAGGAAGAGAAGTGACATTAAAGTCTGTGCTCAAAGATAGTGGTTCTCCTTAATAATTTTCAGTTCTGTTTGGTTATATCTCAGTTTTAAGTAATTCTAAAAAAGTTGTTTTTTTTTAAATAAGATATTGGTATTTGTAGGAAGTTGGAATTGATGCTACTATCCTCTAGACAACACTACAGGAGATACCAAATGTAAGACCATGATTTTTGTAACTACTAGGTGTTCGGAGAAGGAAATGCATAGTTTCCAGAGGATAGACATGTTATTTCTTATTTATTTGTTTTCCTTCTTTCCTCCCTCCTTTCTTTCATTCTTCCTCTCACCCTTCTTCATTTGTCTTCTTTTTTCTCCTATTTTCCTTCTTTTATTTCTTTTAGTTCTGAGTTAAAGCTATGCACTTGGGCTGTTTTTGAAAAGCTAGTGCTAATGGATAAAACCAGGGCAGGCCCAGTGTGCCCTGCGCTCTCTCGTCCTTGACAGCTGAATCTCACATTGTGAACCAGAAGGCACTTCCCTCCGATAATGGAAATTCTAGGTTCCTTAACCTGGCCCTCCAAATCCCTGTCTTGTTAGGAAATATGTTTTATATAAACACACACACACACTTTCAACTGCCCAAGGATACAGGTCTGTTTTCCATCCTGTTCCGTTCTAATCTCCTTAGTGCTTGAAGAAGTCAATCTTTTAAAAATAAAATCTTTGAACATAGCCCCATTTTGGGGGGTAGACACATTTTGTAAAATATGTTTGGCAAAGCACTTACTTACACATGCACTATCTTGGGACACGTGTTATCGTCAATTTTTCACAATTATAATACTCTTTTCAGTCTAGATCTTACACTCAGCCCTTAGGTCCAACTTTTTCAAAAACTCTCCCCACCATCCTCAGTCTCATATTTTTATTAAGATTTGGATCTGCAGAAATGTTTATCAGGTGTCTTTTCAATGTCTTTCTTTTATTGGGAATAATACAAGTACTACCAGGGTCATTGAACCGAGTAGTCTTGGTTTGAAAGAATATTTTTAATACCACATAATATATGTTTCAAAAAAGAAATTGTTGGCTGAGTATAATTGCTGTTTTTGCTCACTAGAGCTGATATTTTTGCTACATAACAGTATTTACAAACACAAAGAGCATGCTTTCCTAAATATTTCATATGTGCTTTACCTTCTTATATATTAACAGAAAATATTAGAATTTCTATTTGTAAGAAAAGAAACATAGTTACAGAAATTAATTCTGTAAAGTCACTCTGGATAGAAAAAATATTTCAAATCAACTAATTGCCAGAGTCCAAGCCCAATCTACAATACTTTTTCTCCAAAATTTTAAAACCATCTCTCGAGCTAGATTAAAGAAACACAAACTAGATCTTAAAACTTTTTTGAGAAACTTTAAATCATTTCCAAATAACATTCTCTAGTTTACTATATGTTAACTCAGTACAAAATTCATCATTTCTGAATGTGAAATGGGTTTCATTATGTTTTAGCAAAAGAAGAAGAAGAAGAAAAAAAAAAAAAAAAGCTAGGTGTGGTAGCACATGCCTATAACCCAACACTTGGGAGGCTGAGACAGGAGAATTGCTGTGAGTTCAAGCCCATCCTGTGCGACACAGAGTTCAAGGCCAGCCTGAACTACATAGGGAGATCGTGTCTCAAAAAAAAAAAAAAAAATTGAGAGAGAGTTCCTAAAATATTAATGAAAACTGAAAGCTAGGAAGCAATAAAAATTAAAAACTAGGAGCTGGGGACTTTGCTCAGTGGTTAGAGCACTTTCCTAGCAAGCACAAGGCCCTGAGTTCGATCACCAGCACCAAAAAAGAAAAACAAAGAAAAGATACCAATTGTGTGCAAACTTGTGTGCAATGTTGATGCCCTTGAAAGTTTTATATGATCTGAAAAGTCCCTCAAAAAGTGGCTATTCCTGGATTTTTTTTCCAATATTTTATTGTCACCGGAGTCTTCCAATCAGCTTCAGTGCTATTCTCTGAATCTTTGAAAATTCAGTCCACAAATAATCAGCCGGCATTCTGGAGCAGGAAACCAGGTCTGTCCATGCCACTGGCATTAAAGGTTTCATGGGGGAATCAGAGGCATAAATTAATTTGCTCATGCAAAGACCTGGAACCCCTCCCATCTCCACAGTGACATTCCACAAGTGACAGCCAAAAACTGTGGCCCAATATCTATATGGATTGGATTAAGGGATAATTATAAAATCTGACACAAAATAAAAAAATTTAAAAAAGAATAAAATCTGACACAAGTAAAAGTAATTTTGTTGGCAGGGTGTAGTGGTGCACGCCTGTAATCCCAGCACTCAGGAGGCTGAACCAGGAAGATCACCATAAGCTCAAGGCCAATCTGAACCTCTTGGCAAGATGCTGTCTCAAAAATAAATAAATAAAGTCAATAGTGAGTTGAAATTTAACGTGAACCTTTTAACTAACTGCACTTTCAGGTCATCAAAATATTCATCAACTGCGAAATACTTCACTGGGCAGAGGCACAATATCGCCTATGTAAAAATGTTGGTAATTTAGCCTTTGGAATCTTGCTCCTACCTGTATACAAGATTGATAACTAGAGAAGAATGAAATGTAGATCAGTTTATCCCAATAGTCATTATCAGGGCTCAAAGCATTTAACAAAACCTTGTTAACCTGAGGCTTCTTCATAAACGTGTCTGCATTACCACAGAGCTTTTCTACAACTAGGAAAAATGCAACGTCAGAAGATGTACTTATTCTTTTTTTTTTTTTTAATTTTATGGTACTTATTCTTAAGAATTATTTTTTTCACATCTTTTATCTTTCTCTGACAAAAATTAATGTTTCCCTCTATGATTTCCTGTTCTGAGACATGTTAGTTATTCCCATGATATATCCCCACTCAAAAATAACCTCCCAAATTGGCCGGGTGTGATAGCATATGCCTATAAAACAGGCACTCAAGAGGCTGAGGTAGGAGGATCTCTGTAAATTTGAGACCAGTCTGGGATACACAGTGAGTTCAAGGCCAACCTGAACTACTTAGTGAGATCCAGTCTCATACATAAATAATAAATAAATAAATAAGAAAATACACATAAAACGCTATGATGAGTAGGGTGGGGGTGTAGCTCAGCAGTAGAGCGCTCCCCTAACTGCTGTGATGACTACAACACCTAAATAGGAAACTTGAAAATTTTATAATAATATTCAATCAGTACCACTCACTTAGTGAGACTGTATTTAATAGATCTTTTAAAATAGATTAGCATTCATGTATTAAACCAAACTCTGAAAACTGAATTTTTGGATATGTAACAGGTTACAAAAATCCTACTAAAGTAATCCAAAAAAATTCAACATATCAGTAATTCACTGTAAGTAACTTCACAGACACTTTAAACTTCTTATGGTTACAAATAAAATAAATAAGCATCTGTTTCAGTTCTCATTTTGCCAGTAACCATGGTTTCTGAAAAATCAAAGAAAATCTCAAAGTGACCAAAATCAATTTTGACATGAAAAATAAACTTGCCTATTTTTGCTTTACAGATGATATGGGGGAGTAGATCTTACTCAACCCTTAAAATATTTAGGATGTGAGCTGGGCATGGTGGTGAACTCTTATAGTCCTAGCACTCAGTAGGCTGAGGCAGGAGGATCGTGAGTTCAAAGCCAGCCTGAGCTATATAGCAAGATCCTGTCTGAAAAAAAACAGTTAATATTTTCAGTCAAATAATACATACTAATAAAGATGGTATACTTATCTCTGTTGATCTGTTTTCACCTCTCATTGTCTATTTCACAAAAATACTTAAATCTGTTAAATACACCATACAAATGTATTTTCCTATTATGAGAAAACGCATGACAATGCAATCGGCAAGTTGTAAACATCAATGACTTTTTTTTTTTTTGGCAGTACTGGGGATGGACCCACAACTCACATGTGCTAGTCAAGCATTCTACCACTGAGCTACTGTATCTTCAGCCCAAAGTTATCTATTTTAATAAGTTTAGTCTTTTCATTTTCTTTTGTTTCGTTCATTTATTTTTTGAGACAGTGTCCTGCTATATAATTCAGGCTGGCCTTGAATTTACTCTCTAGCCCAGGCTGCCCTCAAGCTTGTGAGAATCCTCCTGCCTCGGCCTCCCCAGTGCTAGGATTATAGGCGTGCACCACCATGGCCGGCAAGAGGGTTTTCGAATGAGGAATTTGATCAGGTGATTATGCAGGGAGAACCCAACATGATCTACCATCCGCTAGTTGGAAACCCAGGAAACCTGAGGATTTAACTCAGTTTGAGCCCCAGAGTCTGCAGACCCAGAGAGCTAAGATGGCAAAGCTCATCAGTAGGAAGAGAACAGACCCCAGGAGGTACCCAGCACAAGGAGAGAGGGGAAAGAATTCCTCCTTCCTCTGACTGTTGTTCCGTTCCCTGACCAGACTGGATGGTACCACCCATGCTGGGAAAATCATCTCCACTAGCACGTGCAGCTGGTCACAGGAATCTCACCCAGAGACCCCAGATCCACCCAGAAACAAGGTGCTCAACATGCGTGCTCCAGGCCCACTCATGTTAACCCATAAAATTAACCACAACCAGGAGGCAGGGCCTTTCATCAGGTAAACTCATGTTGTATCCTGAGCACTGAGAGCAGAAGCTGGTCCATGACAAGGACGCAGTAACAAATGCTCGGTCAAAGAATGAATGGTTATAAATATGCGATGTTAGCTGGCAGGGTAGCTCACATCTGTAACCCCAGCCACTCTGGAGGCTGAGGCAGGAGGATTGCAAGTTCAAGCCCAGCCTGGGCAACTTAGAGAGACCTCCATCTCAAAATAACAAATAAAAATGGCTCAGGATGTAGCCTAGTTCTAGAGCAAACCTGGGTTCAATCCCCAGTACCAAAAAAGAAACTGACATCATTACTAAATAATATAAATAGATGAATGAGCAGTAAAAATGAATACAAGTAGAATTTCAAAGTCATAAGGTACTTCGGAGTTCACCCAACACAATCAACCCCTTTAAAAAGTTTAGAAAAACGCACAGAAATGAAATGACTTATGAGAAATGATACTGGTGGCAAGGAAAAAAGACAATCTGACTCTAATCTGATTCTTCTGTGTTGTGACTTTTCCCCCAAATCCTTCACTGGTTCTCCTGCCTGTGGAATGCTTTATCCTGGACTTTTTGAGCTCCTGGAGAACCGTCCCAGTTATATCTGAATGATGTTTAACTCTGTTCTCCCAAGAAATATTAACTACTGAGTCGTAATAGCTTATATAACAAGTTCGAGGACCAGACAGACTGAGACTGGCCACCAGACCAAGCAGTAAAGACCCCCAGCTAATGGATCCTTGCACAGCGGGCTCCCAGAACCATTCACGGACCCAGCCCTCTACAGCCTCCTCTGTCTTAACGAGTCACATTTTTCTGCACACGGTTAGTTTTAACACCAATCTAAATGCTCAACTATTTCAGAGACAGATCACACCTTGCAAAGCAGGTCCTTAGTTTTGTGATACTGCATAAAAACACTATCTAGCAAGAAGTGAATATTCAGTCTTCTCGTTCTAGTGGTCAATTTCTTCTCTCTTTGCTCTGTTCTCTTTCCTTATGTGTAATTTTTTTTTTTTCTGGCCAACAGGAAAAGCTACTATATTGAGTACCCAAATCCTTCTATAACCAAAGCTAATTTCGGCTTTTTCCAAATAGTTAACTGCTTTTTTTCTAATTTTTTTTATTATAGAAGAAGAACACCAAATAAAGGGAAAGGAAATGAAAAGAAAAGAGTTTATGAAGAAGAAAAATGGTTCAGAGGAAGAGCACAGAGCTGAAATGATGCAGCCAGGATCTGACGCCTTCCATGAACTCACAGCCACAGATATTTCCCCTCAGTAGATGGAGGAACTGACCCCTTGGAGCTACAGTGCTTCCCTACAGTAAACAAGAGGAGAAGAAGACCAACTAAGGCAGGGACTGACTTGCCCACTGCTCTTCTTTTTTTTGGGGGGGGGGGTGCTGCTGCTGGGGATTGAACTCAGGGCCTTGCACTTGCTACACAAGTGTTCTACCACTGAGCTAAATCCCCAGGCCCGAGAAGATGATCAAGAAAGTTAAAAGATGTACTTCCAGAATACTCATGCAGGCAATCATCATTAATAATCTCAATTCTGGAGAAAGGGCTTCATACCATTTTTGTGATTCAGGCTTCTTCAAAAATATCCTACCTGGCTGGCCATGGTGAACATGACTATAATCCCAGCACTTGGATGGCAGAGGCAGGAGGATTAGCTGCAAGTTCAAGACCAGCCTGGGAAACATAGTGAGCTGAAGGCCGGCCTGAAGTACATAGTGAGACCCTGTCTCAAAAAACAAACAAACAAAACAATCCTACCTGCTAAGAGCCCTGCCATCATGCTAGGTGAGATGGACTATACAAAGGAATAAGGACAAAGGGGTACCAGTAAGATAGTACAAAGAGCAAGAAGGGCTGAAACTATATGTGTGGTAAGACGGTAAGAGAAAACAACAGTCAGGCATGGAGGTTCACTCCTGTAATCCAGCTACTCAGAAGGCTAAGGTGAGACAATCACATTTAAAGCCAGCCTGGACAACTTAGCAAGGTTCTGACTCAAAATAAAAACTAAAAAGGCAAGGATGTAGAGCAATTGCCTACCATGTGCAAGACCCTAGGTTCAATCCCCAGAACCTAAAAAAGAGAGGAGAGACAGGGAAACAGAGAGCGACAGAGACAGAAACAGAAACAGAGAGAGACAGAGACAAAGAAAGAGAGAGAAAGAGAACGGATTTTAATCACTTTTTTTCAACCTGAAATACACATGGTAATTTACAAGCCTTAACACTGATTTTTAAAAACCTACAATTAGCTGTAGTAACTGCACTATTGCTTCTGTACCTGAAATAAATGCAAAAGAGAAAACCTATATTTTTCCAGCCTGAAGGCAGTTGAATTGTTTACAAAAATAAATGGAAATATTACCATTGTGTAGTGTGTTTTAAAATCTGAAGCAACACTGATTACAAAGATATGAGTTTTTCTAAGCCTTTGGTTCTAGTTCTGTGTAAATTCAGAGTATATAAGCATCTGGAAAAAAATGTTATTCTGTGTCCATCAGTTTCCTGAAAGTGAAATTTTCTGTTTTTATCTTATAGATACTAAACAATCTCAATCAGTGCTGACAGCATTTTAGTGACAGGAAGAAATACATAATATTGCCAAAGACACCTCATCTGAACATAGTAAGAATCCTAACTGTAGGTCTCCACTGCTGCTGGCTACCGAATTCCTGGAACGGGAGAGATCCAAGTCAACTGTACTTTTTCCTGCTCTACACTTTTCACTCTTGAGCAAGAGTTAATGAAGACGATCTCCACCATACATAAACAGGTGAACTACTTTCAAACATTTAGCAGAGTTAACCAAGTAGTGGCCCAGGTGAGAATACTACAAACTGAAACAAGCTCACCACGTTAGAGACAACAGAGCCAGGCTTTGGAGACAAACAGATCTAGGTTTGGACCTCTGAGCCAAACTTCCCTTACTATATAACTTTCGGAAAGTAAATTTATTGAGCCTGGATGTTCTCCCTGGAAAATGAAGATTAAAAAAGACCTTCTTTGCTGGATTGATGAATGAGTAAGAGATATGTACATAAAACATGTAATTCAGAGGGTGGGACATTGCAAAACAAGGCCAGCTATTTTATTTGAAAACATTTATAACTCTCTTGGACTTTTAAATTTACCGGATATGGTTTTTTAGGAAAGCAGAAGAATCTACAACATGGTTCAAAATACTTGGATGCTTTCCAGTTCACTCCCTTTAACCCGTTTTACCTAATACTGCGTTGGCTGTAAATGAGAACCATTTGCAATTAAGAATATTGTCAGGACAGATGGTAAAGAGGAGATGTAAAAAGATAAAAATAAAAATAAAAAAATAAAAAATAAAAAAAGAAGAGACGTGAAAAATCTTTCAAACATGATTATGAAATAATTGGTAAAAGGCCAGGCTATCATTTTGTTACCCAAAGCACAATCAATCTATCAAATCAATCCAAGGTACTTCAAAAGCAATTGTACTCCTCATTACTGTATTTCAGAGACATCAGACTAAAAGTAAGAACTAAGCCATTCATGGCTGCGGATTTAGCTCAGTGGTTAGAGTGCTTGCCTTGCAAGCACATGGTCCTGAGTTCGATCTCCAGCACCAAAAAAACAAAGAATTAAACAATTCATATCTGCATATTCACATTTGCGGTAGACAAACTACCACAAGTAGACAAACTACCACAGATAGACAACGTGTTCTTCAACTTTATCCTCATCAAGCAGAATATTATTTTTTAAACATTTTAACAAATATTTCACTTTCTACTTTACCTAAGTGTCTTATCTTTTCTGATAAGATATGAGTTTTTCTAAACCTTTGGTTCTAGTTCTGTGTAAATTCAGAGCATATAAGCATCTAGAAAAAAATGTTATTCTAAGCCAGAGTAATAGTAAATCGAATGAGGAACTTTTGAGTTTCCTCACACTGGGAATTCTCTCAGGAAATCCTGTAGCTTCCACACTGGTCTCTTGACGAAAGTGTTTGCATATATATTGAAGTTTGGAGCATTTGTTGCAATTCTCAGACTTTCTGAAACTCACAAAATGCCTTCTGCTTTGATGTATGCAATTATTATAGGCTTAAACGTATACTTGTCCTTTAAATTTCATTACAAACATATAGACATAAGACAGGTTTTTGTTTCTGTTTTTGTTTTTGAGACAAGGTCTCTTCATGTAGTCCAGTCTGGCCATGAGCTCACTGTATAGCACAGGCCGGCCTCAAACTCGCAGCAATCTTCCTGCCTCTGCCTCCTGAGTGCTGGGATTACAGGTGTGTGCCATCATGTCCGTCTGACAGCTTATGTTTTTTCTTAAATGAGGATGCTAGAAATACTTTTCTAACTTTAATCACACTTAATAAAAAGTTCTCAAAAAAATTAAAAGTTCTTTTCATTTAATAGCAACTTTCAAGTAGCCAAATACTAAACCATGAAACCCTACATTTATTAAGAGTTTTTCCTTCTATACCTACCAGAGAATTAGCTGTATCCAAAAGGGTTTTCCATTTTGTGAGGTACTTCAAAAGCAATACAGGAGAATTAGGAAACGGAGAAATATGATGGATAAGACACTCATTTCAAAAACACATAACAAATAACAAAAAGAAAAAGAATTGCATTTCAAACTTCTACTGAAACAGTCAGAAGCCATGCTAGAATTAAGGGGTCTTGCTCAGGTCTGTGCTAAGAATAAGACTCAAGCCAAAAAAAAGTGCTTGCCCAGATAAGAGAAAGATTGCATCAAAGAAAATAAGGAGAAAAGATAGGAGAGAGGAGCCTTGAAGAAGGTATAGTGTTCCCAATAAGTAAACATTTTATTTTGCTTTACAATAGGCAGAAAAACACTACTGTTTGTTATTTCCCAACTATCAGTATTTCCACTGATTAAAGGCTAAAGTGGTTTATTTCTCTTTGACCTGATTTGGGAAGAAAGGCCACAGAAAGGACTTGGGTTACTCTTTTCTTAGAAAACTTTTGTAAAAAAAAAACTTTTGTATTCCAGGGACTCACAGCTGATAAAATACGCAGATGCGTGCGAAATGCTACTTGTACATTTACCCGCCCAAACAAGAGGGTCAATTAGCCTAGGACTTGAAAACAGAAGTCAATTTTTCTAAGAGGAAAAACAATCCTTTATTTGTGCTACCTGAAAATAGAGAATATCTAAATTTCACAAGTAATACCAGGAGCTGACTTTAATCAGTGGTTTAAGCTTCTCTTAAATTTAAATTACCATTCGATGAGCTAACCAGAAACTAGACCAACTAGCTTAAATTTTAACTTTTTCCTCTTTCTGCCCTAAATTCCTCCAGAAAAAAATATAAAAGTACAAGGAAAAGACTAGAGGGTTTGTAGGAAATAAAAACCTAGAAAGAAAAATGTGGAAAGATCAGCAAGATGTATTTCTCCCAATTTCAGAACAGACAAATTCTGTCCTCTGTGATCCGGAAGTGAGCCTGTGTGCTCGGCCTGGACTCCGGTGTTGTGCACTGCACTTGAGTCACTAATGTCTCTAGCCCCTGATTTTTGGCCTGAAATTACCTCTGTTCACCCCACCCAAAGAAGAAATATCTTTAATGCTTGATCCATTCGGTTCCCACCTACTGGACAGAGTTTATAGAAACTATTAGTACAGCTAGGTTTGCTCCAAAAATACTTCTGGTGCCATTAAGTCATGGGAACCCCTGCACGGGATGCACTAGCAAACCAGAACGAGAACACAAGCGGTCACAGTGGACGCTCCCAAGCAGAGCGCAGCATCTGGGCTGAGGGGCGTAAGGGCCCACAGACTCAGGGTACAGAGTAGGGATGGAAGGAGCTGGTTCCGCACGCACTACTACCTGCCATCTCCAGAGACACGGCTGGCAGTTTCCAAAGAGACACACTGGCATCGATTACAAGACACTTTTCTAGGCTCCACAGACTTTCTCAACCATGGTTTGCAAGAGAATTAGTCACACAGAAAATTATTTGAGTACTTATTTTCTATTTTCTCAATTTTCCCAAGGGCAGGCTATAGCCAATACCACTCTAACTTCATAAAAAAAAAAAAAAACTAATTCATTCACTACTCAATGCCTTAGGACGTGTTGACAGTCCATGGACATGCAGGCCAATCAGCTGCCCACCTGCTCTTCTAAATAAAGTTTTATTGTCACACAGCCAGGCCCACTCATTTAGGTCCTGACTGCAGCTACTTTGAAGCTACAACAGCAGAGCTGAGGGATCGTCACTGTTACCAATGAGACACACTGTTGCTTATAAACCCTCAAATCCTCTGGAAGAGTAAGCAAGGAACTGGGATCTTAATGGAGAGAATGAAGGGTCTAGGGAACGTGTACTGGAAGGAAACTTTTCAGTGCACAGTTTTGGTATCTGTTGAACTTTGAACCAAATTCAGATAATACACATAATTAAATTAAGTTTTTAATTTAAAAAAGGAAAATGCTCTTTGGTTTTATGTGCCTCTCATTTACCAGCACTGTAAAAACAACAGAAGGAAAGAAAAATCGAAGACAGTGGGTTCACTCCAACCCCAAACTGTCTATTGATAGCTCTCCCTTTAAGCTCATACCCTTCTAATAGAAAAGAAACCCAAACTGGCCATTGTGGCGCATATCTGTAATCCAGCACTCAGGAAGCTGAGGCAGGAGGATCACCACGAGTTTGAAGCCAGCCTGGAATACACAGTGAGTTCAAGACCAGCCTGAACAGCACAGCAAGACCTTGTCTTAAAAGATTTACACACACACACAAAAAAAAAGTAAAAATAGGCCTGACATGGTGGTGGGCACCTCTAATTCCAGCACTCCGGGGGCCAAGGCAGGAGGGTCACCGCCAGTTGGAGGTCAGGCTGGGCTACATGATGAGACCCTAATCAGGAAGAAAGAAAGGAAGGAAGGAAGGAAGGAAGGAGGAAAGGAAGGGGAAGAAGAAGCAAGGAAGTGGGGGAGGGAAGAAAGAAAAGTGGCTGGGGCATACCTCAGTGTGAAGGCCCTGGGCTCAATCCCCAGTACTGGAAAAAAACAAAGAGAGTTAGCAAATATAACCTTTTATTTCCCTGAAGTTTGCCACTTACTTCCTTTTGTAACTCTCTTCAAACTTTTGGCAGTTTAGCCAGGCCTGGTGCCGCACACCTGTAATCCCAGCACTCGAGCGGCTGAGGCAGGAGGATCACCACAAGTTTGACATAAGCCTGGACTACACAGTGAGTTCAAGGCCAGCCCAAACTACATAAGGAGACCTTGTCGCAAAAGAAAAAAGGGAAAAATAAAACAAAGCAAAACAAAACAAAACAAAACCATGGCACTTCTGTTTACATGTAGCTTCTCTTTCATTTGATGACTGTTACAATTCACCTGCATCTCTAATGTCCCCCGAAGGCTGTGCTAAGGGACTAGTCGTTGGTCGCCAGCCCAAGGCACTGCTGGGAGGTGATACAGCTCTCAAGAGGCAGGGCCTGCCTGGAGAAAGCTGCACCCCTGGAGTCCAGTGTGTCCTTCAAGGTGACAGGGACCTGCTCCTTCCTTTCCCTGCCTTTGCCTCTGGCTTCCCTGGTGACAGCTCAGTTCCTCAGGTGCTGTGCCCTCCATGGGCCCAAGAGCAGCAGGGTCAGGCAACCACTTACAGACACCTGACACCGTGAGGCGGGACAATAAGCTCTTCTTCTTCACACTGAATTAGCTCAGGTATTGTGTCATGGTGAAGGAGAGCACAACGATTAGCACAACTCCCTGCAGTTTTCACCTAACATTCAGTAATTCACAAAGTTGTTAACAGCACATGGAAAATGGACTGTACATTCAAATTTGGCAAAAATTAATGTTGACTTTAAAGTTTGGAAAAAGTACTATTTAACATGAGAGGGATTCAGAGTATGTGATAAAGCCAGGAGATAAAAGGACAATGTCTACTTGCACTTCAAGTGCAAACTGAAGTCATAGGGGTAAGGTATACCACACTGTCTTAACAAAAATATGAAAGAAACAGAAGGAAATCTCAGCCTTGCAATGCCTGTTATCTCTCATGTAACAGGAGAGTAGGGCTGACAGCCTGGTTCGTGCTTGGGTCACTGAGGCCCAAGGAAAGGCTGAGGACCATTCCCATCTAGTGATGCCACTTCATCATCCAGGAGAAGAAAGGGAGAGGGGGCAAGGAGCCAGATCTGAAAATGTACCCATCACCGCTGCCCATCCGATTGGCTATGATTGGTGAGACTGATACCACCTGCTTACAAGGGAAACACGGCTTCCAGTGAGCGCAGGACAAAAACAGAATGATGTGGTGCTTGGACAGCATTATTTGCGCCCCACTGGGGAATCAACAAACAGCTTACAACAAATACATCTCAATAATGATTGTACTCAATGCTGTCAAATTAAACATGATCTTCTGCAGACTATTGCTGTTATCAGAAAACCCACATGAGTTTGCTGGAATTCTATTCAGATAAGTCATTTTAAATTAGATCTTTTTCCAAACATGCATTTTTCTGAAGAAATTCTTCTGAGCTTATTTACATAGATTCCCTAAATCTCTCAGAATCCTCCTACATTTACAGAAATGGATACGAGAAATAGATAAGCAAATAGTACAAACTTTTTTTTTAGTGCAAACTTTTAAAAATGTAGTAATGTATTATCAATTTATCAAGTATAAAGTTGTATTATCAATTTAATAATTATGAAAAATAGCATCTAATGTTCATATATTCATAAGAAAACTTACATATATTATTCTGAATTGTTACATTTGTTATGTATGCCTTATTTCCTTAATGAAATTGTGTCTTGCAGCACACGATTTTTTTTCTTCCTACAACAATATTTGCCACGTGATCAGCATTCAGTTAAGATTAGCTAATTAAAAAAAAGATTAGCTAATTGATACAATGACACTATTATCTTCTCAAAAAGATACATTTTAGCTGAGCATGATGGCTACTGCCTATAATCCCAGCACTTTAGGAGGTTAACACAGGAGGATTGAAAATTCGAGCGCCCCGCCTGGGCAATGTAGTAATTTAATGAGACCCTGTCTCAAAAGAAAAAGAAAAACAAAGTTTTAAAAAGGACTGGGGGTGTAGCTTAGTTCAAAGGCCTTGAGTTAATTCCTAGTATTGGGAGGGGGGGTTGCATTTCTTCTTTAGGTTAAATTTCAATATTTCCTCTTCTTAGTTCCACTTCAATATTTATTTTTATCACCTAAAATATGAGTAAGATCAAATTATATTTGTTTCAGCTATGCACCTGTCTTTAGTTACTTTTCTCTCGTTGCTGAGACAAAATACCCAATACCCAAAGTTGAAGGGGGAAAGGTTTATTTGGCTTAGTTTGTAGAGGTTTCAATCTGTAACCAGCTGGAGCCAAGGCAGGGTGGCATGGCAGACAGGCAGAAGGAAGCAAGGCAAGCAAGAGCTGGTAGACAAGCTTCTTTCTGTCCCTTATACCTTATCCAGGATACCTGCTTTAGGGTGGCTAGCACTCCCACTCTTAATCCTAGTATTACATACTTGATCCCAGAACTGTGCTAAACCAATCAGTGGTATAATCACACACTCTAGATCACATGAGGCTTCGCGGGGACATCTAGACACAGACCATAACAGCACCTATTTATTAAACAATCATTGTATATCAACAATGTGCACCAGATACTATGGAGACTGATAGCAACACATTTAAGAGACAGATGTAGCCTGACCTTCATGAATCTGGAATCTTTTACAGGTAATGGACAAAGAGACATTTACAATACATTGTAATAGGTATTTATGATATTAAAATTCCAATGAGCTAGGCACAGCGCTGCACACCTGTAATTGTAGCACTTGGGAGGCTGAGGCAGGATGATCGCCATGAGTTTGAGGCCAGCCTGGGCTGCATAGTGAGTTCAAGGCCAGCTGGAATTACAGGGCAAGACCCTATCTCAAAAAGACAGAAAAAAAAAAAAAAAGTCCAGTGAACCTGGGAGAATCTGGAAGGCAATAAAAAGGGAGAACAAGAAGAACATTCTGCAGAACTTCTCCTAGAAATAAACAGCACTATCCCAAAACATGATGTTAAGTCGAATGAGGTCCCAGGTCATTATCAGTGCAAACTCAACCTTATTTCTTGGGAAGGAAGCCAGCCCCATGTGTTAAGAAACACACTTGGTGTTCTCTGACTGTCTAGCAAGATTGTAGACTCTGATGACAAAACCACTGTGTTTGTGTATCTGTTTGTAGTTTATAATATGGCTTTTGTGACTCAGCCTAATTAGACCACAAGGGGCTAGTGATAGAGGATATGTTTAACATGTGAGAAGCCCTGAGGGTTCAGTTCCAGCACCCAAAAAAAGAAAAAATAATTAGACCACACTATATATTGTAAATATAAAAACCAATGAGCTTAGTTAGTAGGAACCTTATATAGTTATGCCTTCAATATGTGACTATCTGAATCCATCGAAGTACATCAATTGCTCAAGCTTTCTATGGTCAATCATTAAAAGCAGATTTACAAATGTTAAGGTCAAAGCTCATCATAGACAGGCTTCCATGCCTGTTTTCTTTCTTTTTTTTTTTTTTTCCCATGCCTGTTTTCGAAATGTTTAATCCTATCCTGTTGTAACTAAATACCTGATACTCAATGCCAAGAATGGATTCAATCCCTGATATTTGGGGGACTTTGGCGGGGGTATTCTTTTTAATTAAAACTGTGGAAGCAACCAAAATGACAAACTATATTCTTCCTCACTGTAGTACTTTCTCATGACATCCTGAAATAGTGTCAGAGAAACCCAAACAGGTTTTCCACTGTCCAAGAAAATTCTAAGAGATCCCAAAGACAATCTGTAAATGAGTGAACAGTTACATCAGAATCACTTGGGAAGTATTGAAATACCCTAAAGCCTTGCTCTCCAGTACTTTGATAAGGAGATCTAAAGTCAAACCTGGGCATTTGTATTTTTGAAAAATACAAGAAACTGCATGCTGCCCAATTAGGAAGCACTACTTGCAGTGCTTCTCCCTCCTTGAAACATTAATGCAAGAAAATATTTGCAGGAGACCACGCCTGATGGTACACACCTATAATCCCAGCACTCAGGAGGCTGAGGCAGGAGCATTGCTGTGAGTTCAAGGCCAGCCTGAAGTACATAGCGAGACCCTATCTAAAACAAACAAACAAACAAAAACTCATAGGAATACATTCCTGCTCATAAAAGAATTCAAAAGGCAGAAACAGGTTAGGGGTCAGATCACATTAGATTTTAAACATTACATTCAAAATTTAAGTATTTTTTTTAAATATCCTTTATAGTAAAGTAATCAAGCCATGTTGGAATAAGAAGACTCTTTCCACTCACACCTAAAATACCCAGGGCTCACGCATGCTGACAAACACTCAACCACCAAGCCACACCCCGGCCCTCCAGGGTTCAAATTACTGTTCAGTGAGGAGAAAGACACTCTCCAAAGCAAAGGTAGAAACAATCCAAGAAAATCAGAAAGAAGATAAATCTGTGGGTGTGGACGTCAGTCCATACATCTCACCAAATTGTGTTTACAAGGGAGGTAATGAAGAATGGTCCAGGAATAATTTTAGGACCCCAGTATTACCCGGGCTCTGTGGAAGAATCAGGGACTTTCCAATGTCCATGGGAAAGTCAAATTACTCCTTGGGAGTTTTGGACACAGAGGTCCCAGAGGTGGCTGCCGTGGCAGACCAGCCAATGTCCTCTAAATAGAGGATTCAAGGTGGCCCATCACTTCCTTACAGGACACACGAGTGCCGTGCTCAGACAGGACACATGGGTGTGACTTCCTGCGATGGAAAGCAGAACAAGGCAAGGAAATTGTGTGCTTTCCAAAATAGTTTTTTAATAACTGGAAAACAATTATTTTCAACAGATATATTATAAGTGAAAGTCTGTAAAAGATAAGATGAGTTTGAGTTTTCTGGAAAGAAATAAAAGCATCCTTGTCCCCTTGCTGGTCTGACCCCTGGAAGCTCTTCTTAGAGACAAGGTGTCTACATTGTGTTATCACTGAAAACCAGCTGGAATTTGCTAGTCACACAAACCATTTTTACCAAGAAAAAAGTTATTTTGTACTTAGGGAAAAACAAAGCACAAGTACTTTGTTATTGCTGCAATTCTTGCTGTGGTTGAAATAACATGACTAAACAATGTCAACCATATGGAGAACACATTTCAGTATCCTGTAGATCACATTATACAGACTCGACAGCAGGGTTTTCACGTGTGCCGTGGGTCAAATAGTAGTAATTTCACCAATTACATCATACTTCACTGAGAAAGAAAGGAATTCGGGAGGAAAATCTGTAATGCGATTAAGTAGCCAATTAAATCTATTGCTGTAAGTACCAAAATATATCTTCCATGGCCTAATCACATGAAGAATTTAAAAGAGTCTAAAAAAAAGTCTGCATTCATCTTAATTTCTGTGTCAGATTTTGTTTGATGCAAAGTGATTTGAGTTGATATTTCTTTTTTCCACATCCTAAAATGAGTATTTTGCCCCTTCCACGCTAGAGATTAGAAATGTCATATTAAAAATCAGGCTTCATTTCACACACCAAAAGAAATTATAATTATTCCCACTTTATCTCAAGTATTTCCTCTGTTACTCATTAAATGACTTTCCTTGGCTTTTTCACATATGTTTCAAAATACAAAGAACCTTAGAAACCGAAACCATCTACTTTCCCTCCTTCTCTCAGCAATATTTAAGTCCAGCTACAGTCATTTCTCATCAGGACAACCGAGGGAGCTGTGATCGGCACAGCTCTCCTCCACTTGGTCTCACCACATAACCAGAGGAATCTTTTCAAGACTCTGCTCAGAACCAGGCATAGTGGCACATGTGGTAATCCCAGCACTCTGGGAGGCTGAGGCAGGAGGATCACCCTGGGTTCAAGGCCAGCCTGACTACATGGCAAGACCCTGTCTCAAAAATCAACAAAACTGAGATTATACTCTTAAGTGATATAAATCAGACATACACGTTTAAATACCTCATTGTTTCTCTGGTGTGAGAAACTGAAAGTGTAAATAAAGACTAAAATGTATTATATTGGGAAAGGGAAGAAAATGTCCAAATGGGAAAGGAAACAAGGGAGGGGGGAAGGAACAGAGGGACAAGAGAAATAAGAAATGTAAGGAAAAAATGGAAATGAAGCTTTTGCAAATAAAGAAGGAGGAAGGGTGAAGGGAGAGGAGGGGAATGAGAAAAAAAGAAGCAACAAGATATATCATGTATAGGTACAAATCCCCTATGATAAATGTTATCACTATGTACATCTAAAATGTAACATTAAAAAAAAAAAAAATCTGCTCAGTACTCACCCACCTCCCAGTCCTTTCACTACCTCCTCTCATCCCTGTCCCACAGCTGGCACACATTAAAACCCTCTGAGGTCTTTCCACTGTGTTAATTCCACTAGACAAAATCTGGTGGCTCTGGGGTCCCCACTGACTCCTCACACTGCATTCACCTCCACTGCCAGCTTCAGCCCCAGGGGGCATCCTGAAGTCCCTGCACTGTCTCAGCTCTGCCCCTCACTGCTTCCGCTCACACTTCCGGTGCCTGGACCTCTCCTCCTCCCTGTCTGGCTGAGCATGTTCTGTGGCCATTTTCCACAGCTACCAATACCCTGTGGACTCTAACTGAATTTCTAGCTGGGAGGCTCGTCTTAATGAATCCCTTACTTATGCCCCACTAACTCATAGTGCTTTCTACAAAGTTGGCATGAAACACAAATGCACTCAAAATACTTTTTTTGTCCTGTTTTTGAAGGCATGAGATGAGATACACTTTGGATAAAAGTAAAGCTAATTGATGCAGCATGTTTTTAACTTTTTTTTCAGTACTGGGGAATTAATTGTACCCAGGACCTTCACATTGAGCTACAGCCCAGCCCTTTTGTTTGTTTCTTTGTTTGTTTGTTTTTTGAGACAGGGTCTGACTGTGTAGATCAGGCTGGCTTCAAACTCCCAGTAATTCTCTTGCTCAATCACCCAAGTGTGGAGATTACAGGCAATTGCCACCACTCCTGGGCTTACCTTTTTATTTTGAGATAGGTTTTCCCTACAATGCACAAACTGGGCTCCAATTTGATCCTCCTGTCTCAGCCTTCCAGAGTGCTGGGCCTATAGTCATGTGCCACCACACCCTACTGTTAATTTTTAACACTCTCAGACCTCTTTATCCTCTGAAGAAGCAGAAGCACAAAGGCCAAGAGAGGCTGGGGTGGAGATCACCCGCCACTTGAGCACTGGAAGGAAGATTTCTCTGGGATTACTCTTGGGAATCGGTCTTGCGTTATCCTCACCACACTAAAACAGGCCCCATGAGGAAAGGGAGCCACTCGATTCCATCTCTTGACCTGGAAGGAGATCTGAAGCAACCAAGTCCACCATGAACTCTAGCCTTAGGTGTGTGCACGTACAGCAGCCAAGGGAAGAAGTAGTTCCTCTCCCTGTCTCAAACCTGTGGAAGGAGGGACGGCAGCTTCTCTCAAGCTGAGCCATCTGCGGAGCCTCAGAAGTCTTATCAGTGTTTACTTCTCTTTGTTGGTTAATGATGCTGGCACGGAGAGTAGTTAGATAAACCCAGTATCATTGTCTTAGTGTCTCCTGAACAAGTGGCCAGGGTCTGGGAATGTAGGCCAAAACAATCTATCCATGTTTTGCCTCAGTGATTTAATGGAGACTTTATAAAGTGTCACAAGTAAACTGACGAACAAATTTATTCAGTGCTTCAGAGCACCGCTGTGGAGGTCAGAGTGATGGGATGATTCTTCCCTCTTTGAAAGCATAATGGTAATATGGTCAGCACAAAACACTAGGGACTAGGTTGCTCTGGACCTAGGAACACATTCTATTTAACTTCAGCATAAAATGAAAGGCTTCATGTCAGTCGGGGTCACAAAATACACAACAGATTTTACTAGGCTATGCTAATATCACAAAGTTTATGAAAAGGGCTTGCTAGGCAAGCACTTTGGCCACTAAGCTAAATTCCCAGCCAAGTCTGTTTTATTTTCAATTTCTATCATTTCTTTTTAATTTCTAGGCTTTGATGATGTATTAAATACTATTTATCCTATATGGCAAAGACCACTGTGTTCTTTTTTAATCTAGAAAGTGTTCATATTAAGTAGATTTGTTATGAAAAATCTAAAATGCAAACAAATGAATAAAATATCATGAAACTGAAAATGAGTTTTCCATAATATAAAGGGGAAATCTACATAAAATGTAGATATTAACATCAAATATGGCAAAGACCACATAATTCCAAAGACATTTCCGAAGATAACTTTGAGATACAAGAGCAGCTCAGATGCTTTCTAATATCAATAAATTAACCAATTCTAGTCATACCAGGATTAACTATTTTACCTGCCATTTCTGGCTACTGTTTGCTAAACCACATTGTCACTTTACTACTGAATCTTGCAAGACCTTAAAGTGAAAGACAGAAAAACCTCTCATGTGTGATGTGACATTGTACCACACATCAGAGAAGAGAGAAGAACAGGATTACTCATCTAAGATGCACTTGGGGCAAAGAAAAAAATTACAACAGTATGTTTTATATTTTATTTGCCCATTCAGGCATTTTGGGGGTTTTTTTGTTTTTTTTTTTTTTCTTTTTTTGGTGCTGGGAATCGAACTCGGGGCCTTGTGCTTGCTAGGCAAGTGCTCTACCACTTGAGCTAAATCCCCAGCCCCTCAGGCGTTTTATTAATATAAAATACATATATAATTTTTTTAAATCTATGAATAAAGTAATAGGTATTATATCAAGACATACACCCCTACACACACATATATATAATTTAATCTAATATCATTGCCAAATTATTTCCAGCTTATCACTTTAAAGAATCTTATTTTCATTTACCCAGTAACTTTTTTTTTTCTGAGACAGGATCTGTGTAGTTCAGGCTGGCCTTGAATTCACTAAGTAGCCCAGGCTGGCCTCAAATTCATGGTGATTCTCCTGCCTCAGCCTCCTGAGTACTGGAATGATTGGCATGTACCATCATGCCTAGTGACAGTTATTTGATAATTTTTACATGAACACATACTAACATCCTTCAGGAAGTTAAATCTATAAGTAATACAGAAATCAGCCACAACTCATGATGTCCAGCATGTACTAACCTCTAACCATATTCTAGTCACTTCTTTCTGTCCCAGGATAGATGCCTCAATATCACAGGAAGCACTGCAGATACCATCTTTCTATATCATGCTTCAGACCTGGGCGTGGCGGTGCACGCCTGTAATCCCAGCACTCAAGAGGCTGAGGCAAGAGGATCGCCTCGTGTTTGGGGCCAGCCTGGACTACATAGTGAGTTCAAGGCCAGTTTGAACTACATAGACCCTGTCAAAAGAAAGAGAGAGGGGAAGAGAGAGAGAGAGAAGGAAAGAAAGAAAGAGAGAGAGAAGGAAAGAAAGAAAGAAGGAAGGAAGAAGGAAAGAAAGAAGGAAAGAAAGGAAGAGGCCTGGGGATTTAGCCCAGTGGTTAGAGTGCTTGTCTAGGAAGCGCGAGGCCCCGAGTTTGATCTCTGGCACCAAAAAAGAAAAAAAAAAGAAAGAAAGAAAGAAAAGAAGGAAGAAAATCAAGTTCCTTCGTCATTCAAAGACATGCGAATCTAGCCAACTTGATGATAAAATCCGACGTGGACAAATTGAAGCTCCTCAAATCTTCCTTCACTTCACAGTTTACAGACGGGCGATCGTCAAAGGAAGTGAGCGGGGCAGCTCACACGTGAAAGGCTCGCACCGTCCTGCCTCTGCTGCTGTCTCGCGGGACGGACAAGCTGTTCAGTCTGCGCCCGCCCACCTTTGCCGCATCATGGAGAAGCGGACAAGTCAGCTAACAGGCACAGCACTCGCCCCAAGACAAACCAGCAGGTGGCAGCCATAGTCGGGACCCAGCCTATGAAATACCTGAATAGCCTTCTTAGACATCGCAGTTGAAAGTTGGTCTCAATGGCAGTTTTGTTATTTAAGTCCTTTATTACTTCTGTACAACAAATACCAGAAAAATAAAATTCTTATTCCTCTACAATGCTTTATTATTGCTTTTTGTTCTTCTCTGACTCCGCCTCTTCATTCTTCTGTTAAACAAAAGTTCTTCCTGTATGCCTTTAGCCATTTTTATCCAGAGTAGGTGCAGAAAGGAACCCATGAAGACCCCTCAGATGCAAGGAATTGGTTTAATCTTTATTTTTATTAGCACACGTTTGCAACACATTCATCATGTGGAGTTTGTACAGGTACATAACACATCTCAGTTCCATTTACTTCTTTTCCTCTTTCCCCCATCTTCTGGTCCCCTTCCCATTTAAATGCAAGGAATTTAAACATTTTTTCTCATTTCAGTGAGGAAAGCTCATTTTTTATTGAGTAATATTTCTTCTAAGATCAGGAAATATGAATGCAGCTGAAAAGTAGAATGGAAATAAACCATGCAGGCCCTGCTCCAAATAAACCATGCAGGCCACAGCCCTGAACACCAATACTGATTTCAACCATATTAATGTGTTTTATTGGCAAGAAAACCAGGCCAAATAGATGACTTGAAGCGGTGGTTTATTTGGAGCAGGGGAGCATTGCTTAATGGGCTAAGGCACTCAGTGCCTTCTGACAGCCATACGTGCTGTCCACGACAGGAAGAGAAGGGAGCAATGCTCCTTGTTAACTGGTTTGCAAACTTCCCAGCTGAAACAGGAATGTGGTTTTATTGACGCTGTGCTCATTCTATGGGGCCGGTCACAGTCCTGTTTACTTTTGGTTGTTTTCCTGCTTTCACAGCAGTATTTTTGTCATCAGGGTACTTACAACTATTCACATTAAAAATAAGTGTGCCTCAAAGTCAAAGAAAACTATCCTAAAGGACTTTAGAAGAAAATGGAAAAAAAAAAGTGCCTGGAAAACAGATGTAATCCCTACTTGAAAGATGACATATTAATTACATGAAGTAACTATGCTATGTATACAGGACGGTTGAGGAGCATTCAGGAGTTGTCACTGTCCCAAGCCATTGGTGGAAAATCTAAAATACTGAATGATCACACACTGGTTTCATTTAGTTCCCTACAATTATTTTTGGCATCATTGTTTTTAACAAGCAGGAGGGAGGAGGGAGGTTTTGATTAAGTAGGAATGCCTAGATCTCAAAGTCGGCCTGGGAAGTTAACAGTATGCTCTTACTCAGTCGAGCAATGGCCCATGGTTGGGTTGATGCCTCAGAGCACCTTTCACACTATTTACACAAGAATAGACAGCAATAAAATATAATCCAGTTAGAAAAACGATAATCCTGAGCCCTATAAATGTTCTTGCATGTCCCCTTCTGCTTAAATGTCACCCTTGACTGAGTTTTGTTGGAGGACACTCAGCTTGCTAACAGGGTCATGTGGATAGATGGGACTCCACAAACGAGAACCAAAGAAAAGGTCTGAAAAGTTGGAAGTACAAACAAAAACTGCTTTGGTCCTACTCAAATTTTGTTCAAACCATGTGTAACTAGTATTTTAGGTCCGCCTTCCCCCAAATCAACATACAGTCAAGTTCTAATTAGCATTGTTAATAAATAATTTAATGCTTTCGGGTTTTCCAGTTTAACCTTTCTAAAAATTCTCTTTTGCTGGGGATTTAGCTCAGTGGTTAAGAGTGCTTGCCTTGCAAGCACAAGGCCCTGAGTTTGATCTCCAGCACAAAAAAAACAAAAAACAAAAAACAAAAAAAAATTCTCTTTTATCCGCATTAGCCTCCGGCCTCAGCAAACACACTCTAGCCTTTTTTGCTTCCCAAACAATTAGAAGGAGAAACAATGAATTTTTAGCAAAGTCTGTAGTTTTTGCTTCATGGAAAAAAAAAAAAAAATTCAACATAAAAACAAAGGGAAATAAGGAGATCTTAATTAACCTTTCATTTAAACATCTGACATCCATGTAGAAATATTTAATATTCTGGAAAAAATATTTAATATTCTGTAAAGTTGAGAAATACACAGTAAAATTACTCTTTTCTTCTTTCCTCTAGCAGCTCTAATATTTTCTTAAGAGATGTTGTATACAAATGGCCATTTTTACATTTTGTTCTCTAAAATTTAGGACTTTATAATTCTTCTGTAAATATATAAGCACACTCCTATGCAACTGCCGCTGTGTGCTTTAGGTTGCACCAACATCAGCCCCACTGTGGGCTGCATGTGTAAGGAGGTGCAAGCGGATGGTGCTCTGTCCTGGCCCCTTTCTCTTTCAGGCTACTCGGCCAGGCTTTCTCCGGAGCCTAGACTTAGCCTTGCTTTTCTTCTTCTCTCTCCTTTTACCCCTTAAGTGACAGCCCTATCTAAAACTGTCAAATAAATTATCTAAGTTTTTCAAAATAAGTAGGCCTCGTATGAATAGCACAAAACCTTCAGGCACAAACAAGCCCCATGTTTCTCACCCTGCTCTGGGTTGTTTTACAATGCCTTCCAGGAGAGGGGTGCAGGGGTGGGAGGAGTCACGAGAAGAACACAGGGGATTAGCTTACTTTCGTCTATATTCATCTTTTATTAGTCCTCCGGATGTTTCCTTGCTAGATCTTTTCTATTGTATATCTCTATGTACCTTTGGGAATTAATCTGCCTTTTACAATCCCATTTCTTGTTCAGAGAATAAGTGAAAAGAAGTGTGTTTTTGTGATCTGACAGCAATAGAATTCCAGAATGAGAATGGAATTTACTTAGGGTTCAAATTTACATCTCTTTTCATCTCTGTGATCCATACACTTCAAGAAGAAGAAAATAAAAAGGAGATATGTCTGGGAAAACATCTTTTTCCCCCAAATGCCCTACATTCATTGAAAGTAGTGACAATATGAATGCTAACTGTTGAAACAAAGACCAGCACTGGTGTGATCAGCAGGGAGAAAAAGCACACCCCTGAGTTGGGTGTGTAGCTCAGTGTGAGCGTGTGTTTGGCCTGAGTGAAGTCCTGGGTTCAATCCTGGCACAAAAGAAGGTTAAAAAAAAAAAAAATCCTATATAGAGATCAAGTCATTTCCCTTGCTTTTGATTCATTGGCTGGTTAGTAAATAACTACTGACAAGAACAAATCAAAACGTTTTATGGGAGTTTTTACTTTGTTTTTTGTGGATTTGGGGGTTTTTTTGTTTTGTTTTTGTTGGTACTGGGGATTAAACCCAAGGGTGCTCTACCACTGAACTACATTCCCAGCCCTCTATAGTTTTCATTCTGGAACAGATTTCATTAATGTGCCCAGGGTGGCCTCAAACATTCCATCCTCCTGCCTCTGCCTCCCAAGTATCTGGCATGTGCTTGTCTATATAAGCTGATGTTGTTTGTGTGTTGGTATTTTGTTTTATTAAGGCTATTCCTTTATAAATACCCTTACCAGTGTACAAACCATATGTGTTAGAATGTTGTTTTTTTAAAAATTGGAAACTACACAGAGGGGCTGACATAGATTCTCCCCTTTACCAAAGTCCACTCAAGCTCTCTAGGCGATTTTTTTTTTTTTTTTTTTTTTTTTTGGTGCTGGGAATTGAACTCAGGACCTTCAGCTTGTGAGGTAAGCACTCTAACCACTGAGCAACTCCCCAGCCCCTCTAGACGATTTTCCAACTGATCTGCAGACTTTGGTGTTTCTGAGCCGTGCTCCCCAAGCACTGCTCACCCATGTGCCTGAACAGGAACACCCTACGCACGTGTTACACAAAGCAAGTACACCACTTATGGATGGGGGGAAGGGCAGCAGAGACCCAGGGTTCTCTGAACGCCAGGCTCCTCTGAACGCCAGGCTCCTGGGTCTCAGAGAAGCGCCCCAGCTGAGGGAGGCCCCACCTGTACTCCTGCTGCGGCTGGAAATGCAGCCCACTCAGGGTCGCCTGACACACTGAGCTAAAGCTTAAAGGGGAGCCCAGTCGGGAGACTGGAAAGCAGACCAGGCTGCTCTGGGCAGCTCCCCCTATGTCAGGATGCTGTGATCTCAGCACATCCTCTAGCTTTTCTTGAGGACTATAAGCAAGAAGTGGGGGGAAACTGGTCAGACTAAGGCCACCAGAGAACCGAGCTGCAGGGCTGATCACCTGTTGTCCAACTTTTTGTCTTTTTTTTTTTTATTAGTACATGTTTGCAGTACACAATGATTACATTTGTCATGGGGAGTTTGTACATGTGCACAACACATCTTAATTCTTTTTTCATCTTAATTAAGAATTATTAATTCTTGGGGTTAGGTATTTAGCTCAGTGGTTAGAATGCTTGCTAGCAAGCACAAGGCCCTGAGTTCGATCCCCAGTACCAAAAACAAAACAAAACAAAAAAAAAAAAAAGAATTTTTAGTTCTTAATTCTCTCCTCCCTCCTTCATTGTGCAATTATAGCTAAATCAGTGTGACCACATTATAGACAGCGAAGTAAGGTAGAAATATTATAGGCAGCTAGACAGGGATGGGCCCTCAGTGGAGTCAAGACACAAGAGGAGAATATGCTACAACTATGGCTGGAGGCGCATCCATTGAAGGTCAGGACTCAAGATAAGGCTGAGGGATAAACAATGAATTGAAGATCATCACCCTGGAATGTCCTTGTTCTCTCCTTGCCAATTTACTACATGACTGTCTTCCCCATTGGATCACTATTACCTAAACGACTACACCTGTAGTATTATTGGTTAATCATCATTTTGACACACAT